>OY978529.1:58536611-58612729 GCA_963854835.1 Megamerina dolium
TAAATAAATGCATGCTCTAATGTCATTCTATTTTCTAAATAATACCATACTATTGTTCATATAAATTGAATCCAACTTCAGGAATTGATTATGTAATAAACGACCTTTCTTTTTTGTTATATCATACTACAGTGCATGAGTAAATAATTGGTTACGCGTGTGGGAGTAGTTTTAAAATTGGTTTAATTTGTAAGAGATTTGCATATAATGTTGTGATTTTAATACATATTTTATATTTCTGATCTGATGATCATTGGAAAGGCTTTATATATTCATATATTTAGCATAAAATAAAATATCTCTTTCGAACTTTTGTTCAAAAATTTATAAATTGACAAATGTGTATAGCAATAGTATTTTTTTCCAACAGCATACATATCGGTAGAAAATTAGTAATTCTTAAAATTTGGAAACAAATATAATAATGTCGAAATCTGTATATTTTATTCGACGTTATTTTATGAAAATAAGTTATAGATTTTGTTGAATACTTAAGTGAGAAAATACTGAAGATTTTTTAGAGACATTTTTGTTATAATATCGAAATAATATCGAAAAGTGAGATCAATATTTTTATATAGGAAATTATCCACATTTCATGATTTTTGGATATATAATTTTTGGACATTGCAAATTATCCACATTCCATGATTGTTGGATATATAATTTTCGGCATTATCGGTAAATAAGATTCGACATTAATTCATTACATCTTATTTCATGGAATCTGATTTCTTATTGACTTCCTTTTTCTTTCTCTCTCCTCTCTCTCTCTCTCTCTCTCTCTCTCTATCTAACACGATTACATGTGCTTTGTAAAATCAAAATGTAAATAGCCAGCTTAGTAAACAGCAAAACAAAACATAGAATTATTTAAAATATAAAATAAACGTAGAAAAAAAGAAAAAAAATTGTGGGTGTGTGTGTGTGTAAAGTCTGCATGTATTTACACGTATTAAATACATCCAATTAGAATACATTACAATTTCTATTCAGTTTTCATTTACCAATTTTCCATGTAAACATAATATTTCACTAGAAACACCATTACAAACACCACTACCACCATCAGCAATCTCCATTTTCATCGACAACATTACTGCTATTACTATAACATACCAAAAGAGGCTTTTAATGGTGGTAATAGTTGTATTTTGTATACGTGTTTGTTATTCTCATACATTTTCGAGGTAGATAGTGGTATTTGTTGTAATAGGTGTAGTAGATGTAGTAGTAGTAGTAGTAGTAGTACTTGTTGTAGTTGTAGCAGTACCTATGTGTAATTTGGTTAGTTAGTTGGCTTGCTGTTATTGTTGTTGTTTTCCGCCTACATCCACCTACATGTGCTCTCGATAACGTCATCACATTCACATCTACACCACATTTACATTCACATTACATTCACACAAATACACACAAAAATGAGAAACTTGCTTAGCTTAGCTTGTTTACAAACATTTAGTACAGAGTTAGGAACCACCTAATCCACCCATTTGGACCGCTTCAATTGCGAAACCTCACTCGATCTCAACCACAACGAGCATCATTGCTTGTTTTCACCATTTTTTGTTTTTTCAATATTGGTTCCATGACGGTAGATGAGATCCCAACTATGTTCCATGTACATATAAAATACTTGTTCGTAAAATAACAAGTTTTGTGGTAGTCATACTATGGCGTCCTCTCGAAAAATATCAAAAACACATTGTTCGTTGCATTGTAGAATACTTTCTCTATATATATGGTATGTACCTTATACTGTTGTACATTGCCAGTATAAGAGCACCCAATTGAATATTGTACAAATATCTGTACGAACACAACATGCTATTCACTATCAAATACACCTCTCGCATAGTCACAATAATTGTACGAACAGAACAGAAAAAAGCAAAATCAAGTCCAACTGAGCCAACAAACATTTTTCTTGCCCTTACTGTAGTACCATTCAACGTTTGCATTGTCTTTGCAATTGCACATAACACTAATATATGTATATATATAAATGTGAATGGGTGAGTGTATGAACCAACGAAAAAAAATATTTAAAAATAAAAACAAACAAATTGAAAAACAAAAATGTGCAAAAATCGTGAAAATAACTTAGGTCAATACTGCTACCATGAACAAAAGTCTCCACCCCCTAGTAAGGTAGTATTATATTCATAGTACTAGTACCAATACTGTATATGGAGAATAAAATAAAATCCCTAAAAACAACATCAATATGAAAAAAAAAACAAAAATAAATTGACATTTTAACGGAAAAATGGGAAATAAATAAATGAAAAGAAATCGGTTTACTCGTATATTTAGTAGAACCACTTTATTATGTACTAAATTGGCAAAATGAACATTGTTGGAAAAGAAAAAAATAAAAAGACAAAGAAGTATTCGCTATAATTTTTTTTTTATAAGCCAGAAGGCCAACGCACTAACCAACCAGCAAAGGCATTTCGTTTTTTAAACAAAATTCAAGTAATAGCACGTGGGTAATCTAATGGCTGGATCAGATTATACATGTTATAAATTCAAAAAGTTATAAATGCTGTTAGCAGAGTACTATTTATTTCGACACTTTTATCGAAAATAAGAATGAATGAATGCCCTTGGAATTGATAAGAAATATACGCCTTTTTTAATATGTTACAATCTGAATTTAAGCTCTCATGCATAGAAATTCTTTACGAATCTACAGCTTTAATGGATTGACGATCACAGAATGCATTCTCGAATATGTAAATAAGCATCCTCTTTGTCAATGTCCCCTCCTGACACCATATTGTTTATAAATTTCACCTATTTTTGCATCATTACTAATAGAATTATACTCCCACAATGAATGAAGGTCGAATGTTTTCAATAATGTCGAAATTATAATTTCATAAATTTTTTGTGCGTCATTATTTCAATATTTGTATGCCATAATGTCGAAAAAGTGCCAACAAAATTTTCGACATTATTGCAAACGTTTTTCGACACTAATTCATTTAACATTGATTCATTTAGCCGTATAGTTTTAGTTTTTTATTCAATATTATTTCAATTTTTCTGCAATCATATCCAAAAAAGTGCAAAAAAAAGATGTCGACCTTATTTCAAGTAATTTCCGATATTAATTCAGTTACTTTTTATTCGATATTATTTTAATTATGTTTGCAATAATGTCGAAAAAGTACCAACGCAATTTTCGTCATCATTGCGAAGGTTTTTCGATACTTATTCATCTAAACTTAATTCATTTAGCCGTATAGCTATAGTTTTTTATTGAATATTATTTCAATTTCAATTTTTTTCGAATCATATCCAAAAAAGTGCAAAAAAAGATGTCCACCATATTTCAAGTATTTTTCAATATTAATTCATTTATTCGACATTCTTTTAATTATATTTGCAATAATGTCGAAAAAGTTCCAACAAAATTTTCGACATCATTGCAAACCTTTTTCGATTATTAGACGATTATTAGACGTTATTTTAATTACCTTTGCAATAATGTCGAAAGAGTGCCAACAACATTTTTTAAACATTAATTCATTCGTCCTTGATTTATTTATGTAATTCCTTCCTCAGCATTAATAATTGTTTTTTTGCAATAATATCAAAAAACGATCAAAAAAATTTTCGATATTGCAAATATTTTTTTACACAATTTATTCAACCTTAATTTATATGTAGTTGAATGTATGTGTTTACAGGCAATAGTAGTCTCTTCCTGGAACAGTGCATGGGCGTGTATGTGTGTTTTCATTAGTAAATTTTAGTAATAAATGCATTTCAAAAATTGCGCACATACTTTTAGGGGCGCAAAAATGTGAGAAATCATCTTTTGCCTTTGAAGCCATAATTTTGAATGATCATTTCAGTTTTGGCAATATACACAGTCATATTAGGTACAGATTACTATTGGCAACCATATATTTCGTACATAATTATCTGTTTTTATGTACTCGTATGCATGCAGTATATACTTAATTTATTAGGAATGCATTTTATTATACGCATATAAATCCTTATTTATGGGGATTTTCATCTGTTTCATATACGTTTTTATATTGTGTTATACTTCTGCTTTGAATATTCTTTCATCGTGTTCTTAATCTTCTAATTAAAATAAAATTCATTTATATGCGAATAAATGAATGAATGAATGAATGGATGCATGAATGTATGAATGAATGAGTATGAAGATGTATACGTTCATCATAGTGCATTGCATTTTCTTAAAACTTTCTCATTTTCCACTTGGTTTCATTATTAACATTGCTACTGCTTTTGCTACTTGCTACTGTTACTACTCTTGTGGATACATTTCTTTCATTGATGTGTGTGTGTGTGTGTGTCAATGTACTGTAAATGGATTTATGTATATTTCTTGTATATCTGCTTGAACTATTTTCCGGTTTTTTATTTTTATTTTTATTTTTTGTGTGTGTGTGTGTTTATTTTCTTTATGTCTTCGACATCATCATCGTCGTCGACATCGTCCTTGTTGTTGTGCCTTTTTTATTATAGTTTTGTGCAAATATAATTTTTCAATTTAGAAAGTTTTCCTATTAAATCCTTTTCATTCATTCGCATCATAAAATCATTATAAATATTGCCTGTCATGACTACTAGACATAGCTTATATGCATATATTTGCTTGGATGATGGGTTTCATTTGAATCATATGCTAACTACCATACTTGTCCAATACGTCTATTTGTCAAATTATATGCAAGCGCTGTTGATTGTGGGTTGAAATTAACTCCAAGTAAATGGAGAATGTGATGCTGACTTAAGAATTTTTGAACGCAGCAGAAGAAATAACTTTGAAAAATTATGTCGCCTAAGCAAAAACTTTCAAATACAATCAAATTCACTTTTAACTTGCATTGTTTTATTTTTAATACGTCATTTTGTAGCTGCCACTGTACGACCATAGTCTTTATTTCAAATTCTTGCTACTGTCCTTGCAAATGCAATTGTTGTTCTTTCAAAAAGTTTATAAAATACATAGAATGTCTATTGGCTTTCTCTTCAACTTCTTTCCCACTTTTAGTTTTTATATCTTTCACTTGTTTTTGGTTTTACGAGACAGTCATTTTCTATCTCTCTCTCTCTCTCTCACTCTCATTTCTCTATTGTCTACGTTCAGTTTTTCTCTATCCCATGAAATTGTCTGCGCCTATATTTGTTCTTAAAAAGCTAGCAAACTTCAAGACCATCTTGATTTATAGAGTAGCATATACCACCATAGTATGAATAGTAGTAGCAACAGTCCATGAATATTTACATTGAAATGCACTTGTATTTGCTAAGTTAGAAAGCCAGACAATGGAGACAAAGTGGTAGATAAAAAGCAAAAGTCAATCAAGTAGTGAATGTACATACATAAAATGTCATATGGCTGCCACTGATGGCGACAAGAAAGAAAATCCGTTTCGTATAGAACAAAAAAAAAAAAAAAGAGAAACAAAAAATTGAAATTAATTTGCATCATTTACGATTTTTGGGTGAAAAATAAAAATATGCAATGAAATCTGAAAATTTAAGAACAATATTTATTTATAGTTATAAACCTTAGTACAGTATTTAAATAAAAGCCTGAGCGCCTAAACGTATGCAACAACAATTTTATCACTTCTCAAAACTGGCATTATGCTGCTATGACATGTAAAAAATATGACTACTGCAAAAATAATTCAATTTGTTAACACCTAAAAGTCGACAATGAAATTTTTTTATTATTATTTTATACAAACTAAGTAGCATACACAAAAAAAGACGAAAAAGGGCTATACGCACATATTTTCTTTTCTTGTTATTCGTCTTAAAACACCTTAAAGATGGCAACAATTACATTTTATGAGCATAAGTATATGTTTACAACATATACGTATATTTACATACATTGTTTATTACTCATAAAAAATATGTTAGTTATGCCCATTGTACACATCAAAGTACTTATACCAATAATAACACATAAAGTACATTAATATGAAATTTTAAAGTTAATTGTATTTTGCATACGTTTAGGCGTAACATCGTATCAACTGTCATAAACACCATCACCAAAAAACAGTAGAATTATATCACGAGTATATGGGTTATGCCAACATTTGTAATGCTATAATTCATGATGTATTTATGTATTCCTTGAGCCATTCACTCCTTTATTCAATTATTTTCTTATTCATGACGTCATTCTCAGAAAACACACAATGGCATTGTCTACATACGAGTATTGCTTGCATGCTACTACAGGTACTGGCCTACTCATACGTACTGCTATTGTTACGCCTATCTGTAGATATTGGTGTCGTTGTTATTGCATACATGAATTTACATAGAGTAACATACTCATACGATTGGTGTACTTGCATATCGTATGTTATCCAAAACTCTTTTGTCTCATGCGCATCATCATATTTTATAAAATATCAAGTAATAAATTTTCGCAACACTTGTATGCTTGTGTGAGAATACAAGTACTCCTTGTATTTGAAAGAATTTTTTGGCGCTCAAAAGTATGCTCCCTTTTTCATTTTTTACGAGTATTTTTTTTCATTTTTATTTTTTTTTCATTTCACTTCATAGCTGTTGCCAAAAACTTTGTCGTTTATGGTCTATACTCATGTATTTTATGGTTGCATTCAAAGAAGCGAAAGTAAAAGGTGAGCTATTTAAGCCTTCCGCACTAAGATGTGCACATTAAGCAGGCAGGCAGGCTGAAGAATCGCTATAAGACAATGAAAAACGATTTGGCATCATTTTGGAAGGCATCACAAAGCTTTTGCGCTCAAGTAATAAGAAACTTTTTAAATTATTTTACTTCTCAACGACAGCATCAAAAAATAATAAAATAACGAATGAATGAAAAATGCAAAAAAAAAGGCAATAGAGCATACTTTTGGGGCGGAACACATGTATGAGAAACAGGGTTGTTACAAAATATATTACCGTAATTATAAAATAATTTCTATTAAGAGTTTTTTCTTCTTTGAAAACATGGTTATATATTTGAAAATAGCATGAAGAAAATGCTTACCTTTTTACGGTCTAAATATTTGATTTTATTTTTTCGTTCTCCTCAGAAAAAGTCTCATTTTTCATTTGACATTGGCTAACAGTCTCACATACCAATATTGAAATGAAATGATAACAAAATACAAAAACAATATTTGGTTTCTAAAAAAAAAAAAAACAAAAACAAGTCACATAAAAGGGAGAAAAATAGAAAAACAAACCTTTCGTACGTGTTTGCATCATATGGATATTCCTGTACGCTTAATGCATAACAAATCAGAGACAAATAACACATGGAGAACACTAACAGAAAAAAATAGAAAAACATCAATACAAAAATCTTAACCTTTTTCTTTTTGATATTGGTGAGAAGAAATATACCACTTGAATACATTCAAGTTGGCTTTTTTCTTCTTCTTCTTCTTCTTCTTCAGTTTGACCAATTGCTGAGGTATTTTGGGCAAGTAAGTACGAGTACTTTGATGTAAGCCACTCATCCGAACAAATGGACGATTAGTCATAAAAAATCAAGTTATTGAAGAGGATACAGCATAGAGAGATGATCAGAAGACAGACAGGAAAGTGGTAAAAAAAAAAAGAGAAGGGGTCAGTTGAAGAAATGGACAGCTAAACTAGAATATGTTAGATAGTTGGTAGGGTGAAAGTAGTGCTTAAGGCAGTCTAAAAAAAATCATGCAAAATTGATTGATTTCTTTTCTGTTCCTCATTTTCCTTTTCTTTTTTTTTTTTTTGTTCTCCCTTCTCTACATGTATCTTTAATACGCTTCTCATCTTGCAGTTAACATCGATTTCAATTGATAGTCGCCGCATCAATTGATTGTGCTGTGTGTGTCTGTTTTTTCTTGTATTCACTTTAACAAATTTTTTCTTTATTTTCTAACCAAATACGAATATTTTGCCTTTTCTTCATTTTTATTTGGTTCTTTTGAGTTTAACTTGTCTATTGACCACAATTGATGATAATAATGGCAACATTTTTTACTTGATTCATGTTTTTGTTGTTGTTGTTGTTGTTCTATTCCTTTGCTACTCATATCAGTTTGTCTCTATTAGAAGTCACCTTTTGCAGCTCGTTTACTGTCGTAATAGAGATGATGCTTAGCTTTAACAAGCATTTCCCTTATCAGTTACAAATAAATGAGTTGGGTTATATTATATTCATATAATATGAGCATACCTTTGGGAGGTTATTCTCTATATGGTAGTAATTTGAGAATATAATTTTTCAGGTGATATGGGTTCACTTACACAACGACGAAAGAAAAACAACTAGAATTTTTTTCTTCTATTACTTTTTCTTCATACTAAATTGAGATTCTATAAAATGTTTTTCTTTCTATACCAATTTTTTTTTTAAGAATATTTCTTAACAAGTTTTTTGTTTGTTTTTTGTTTTTCGTTTTTTCGTCTCGACAGTGAAATAAAGCACGTCATTTGTTCTTCTGGGCTTTCCATTTAATATTGGGTCACTTGCACAGGTTTTTGTTGTCTGTGTGTTTGATGAATTGTATAATTGGAATTTTCATAGAGTATTGCTGTTAAAGCATACATGTTTTTTGTTGTTGTTGTTGTAGTTTGTTTTGTTTTATTGAAAAGGATAGACTATAGAGAAATCACTAACATATTTGCAATTCAACAAGCGTAAAGCAATGTTTATATGATCTTTTTCTTCTTCTTCTTCTTCTTCTTCTATTTACTCAAGCACATATACTTTCAAAAATATATCAATTTAAACATTAAGAAATTATTATATATTTATTGTCCTTTTAAGAAATTATATTAGTTAAATGCCACCCTTAATGTCTCTTCCACAATTTGGCATATATAACATTTCGATTGAAATATTTTTGTTTATCTCTTTTTTTAATTTTTCTATTATTTTATTTTATTTCTAGCCTTTGCTGCCATATGTATTATTCTCCTGCAAAATACACAACAAACACATGCTGACGAATCGTTGGATACACGAGAAAATGCTGATCTCACATTGAAGTGTCGATTCACTGAACATTATGAAGCGGATGATTTTTCATTTTATTGGGCCAGATGGACAGCAAATCCAGCACAATTTGAAAATGTTGCCATTGGTGATGTACAATTGAATTCTGGTTATAGGTAAGTGTAGTCCATAAAGATATAATAAATATATTTCTAAGCAAATGTTGCAAGCGGAATTGTGAATTTTTCTATCATAAAATAACCGATCGCCAACAAGGCTGGAAGTTATTAGTAAAAAATGATCAAAAAATTACTATGATTTCTACAAAATGTTAAATTTTGCGTTGCGCCTAAAACTATGCTGCAATTTTTGAAAATTGTCTCAATGCGTAGTTAAAAACAAAGTTTTTAGAAAAGTGTATCAGAATGCTTTAATTACGGTGTAAATTTTTAAAAATTAATTATTGTAATTAAAGCTTTCCAGAAAGTAAAGTGAAAGAAAGAAACAAAAACAAAAATAAGAAGCAAAACAAGCAAGAAAGAAAAAGTAAAGTACAATAAATGAATTTCAAAAAAATATAAAATATCATGCAAGGTAATACAGACAGAGTAAGTATCGTGACATAGCAGCATACACACACACACATACAAAAAGACATATTGTCACCATCGTATTACATTAATAAGAGACATATTGTATGTACGAGAGTAAACTGAATACAGCAACAAAAACAAAAAATTAAATTGAAAAGAGTGAAGGACAACAATAAGGACAATTACAATGTGACTAGTATTATATGGCTCTCTTGTGTTGCGTAGGAGTATATATGTATGTATATACAAGTTTACGTGTGTCTATCATTTATTACGTCCTCTATATATTATTCTCGACGAGCAGCTACAATTGAGTATGATTATGTCTACCAGCGTCAAAACTTGATCTTCTTAAGTGCTGTAGAGGACAATGAATAAAAGAAACATTGTCATCAGAGAGTGCTATATGAATATAGCCGAAGGATTGAGGGACATTGGAGGAACAACACAAACAAACAGCTCATAAGATATGACAAAAAATTAAACTGCAATCGTGCAATCGTGCAACCGTGCGACCATGCAGCAACAACAACAACAACAACAACAAAAAGCTCATGTTTAAATGATCATCATTATGAAGTTGTTTCATAATGTCCTGTCTTCAGGCTGATATTTAGTCGTATACACATAGAAGTGCTACAAAACGATGCCAAAACGATAAAGACAACATGACAGACAGATATACAGACACGCATAAGTTCGAAGAAGGCCTTCATTTGTATGGGATGTAAGCTTGGTTTTTATCCGATGACGCTCATTTTCAAACATAAACAAAAAAAAAGGACAAAACAAAAATTTTAGCACCATAACTTTTTATATACATGTGCAAAGTCAAGAAACATATAGTGAAAGATATAATTTTGTATGGAAGGTAGGAGTGGTTTTCATCCGATTTGGCTTGTTCTCAAGCTATTCAATAATTGGGTAATTATAATCATATGAACCGAGTTTTTTGTTGATAGCTCTCCTTTTCATGCTCAAAATGTCAAAACATGCATTCGAAAGAATATTTTTGTATGAGAGATTGGTGTGTTTTTTATCCAAATACGCCCATTTTCACAAATAACATTTCTATCGTCAAATAAACCTAAGCTACTAAATTTCATTCCGATAGCTTTATGTTTATATGAAAACACATTTTCTGACGTCACCAAAACAAAGCTTTGTAAGGAAGATTAGTGTCGTTTATGTTCTTTGATAAAAATATGGATGAATAGGCAAATAGATTTGTATTTAGATGGTAATTCCAATCCCATTTTTTTCCCCAATATTGCCATCTTTCATTCATGGTGTTACAATATGGAAGAAAAAAACGGAATATACCCTTGACTCTTTGAGTGTAGGATATAATAAATGCATACTAAATAGCAACAACAACAACAACAACAACAAACACTCTCTTATACATAAGTACAAGCGAAATTAATGATAAAAATGAAATGATGGCAAAAGAAGTGGCAGCAGCTGCAACAGTGCAAACGCAGCCTTGAAATTATTATCAACATTATCATAATGATAACATTACTATTCATCAGTTGCTAATGATGATGATGATGATCATAATAATGATGATGATGATGATGATGATGATGGCAATAATGATTATGCTGCCTTATTCCACTCTATGATGCGAAACAAAACTGTTGAATAATAGCACAATGGTATTTAAGTTCCCATAGGAACATAGCCATTCCAGCAATCAAACAACCAAGCAGCCACGCAGCCAACCAGCCAACCATCTAGCAGCGAACCAACGAACCAACTCCATCCAAAAATCAGCTAAAGTTAAGTCCAACAACAACAAATGTTGCCTAAGAGTCTGCCTGTCTGTCTGTCTGTCTGCTATTGCCATAATGGTGGGAGGTGAAGGACTGTTGCATACAGGAGTTTAGTGTATGTATCCATGTACGATAATAACACCAAATAGCATATACAATTGCAACAACTTATCAAGTGGCACCAGGATGTATGAAGGCAGTAGTGTAAAATGTATATAGAGTTTCTCTGTCGAGTAGGGAATATTATGATAAACGCATAACTAAATGAGCAGCAGCAGCCAGTATTGCTTTCACAAAATGCCGCTTTGTGTAACTGTAGGGATGTATGTATGCACGTGCGTGTGTATTTGTGTGTGTATTTGTTTGCAAAGGAGCCTAACGAAACAGTAAACACTTGGGTATTTGCCATTTTGTATGTTGCTGTTGCATTTGCTGTTGCCATTTGCCGTTTTGTTCTGATTTTTTTCTGTCTTTCTTTTTGTGACGTGTAGCTTCTATGTACTATGAGTCTATACGTATAAATGTAATTCACATATAGACATTGTTGCTAATACATATATGAAATATATATAGTACAAGACCTAAGGAGATACACACACACACACACACACCACAGTCATTTATACAATAAGCTGCTTGTTTGTATCATTAAATTTTACTTGGTTGGTTACTGCGTAATATCTGTTGCATGAATGCTGATATCCACATTAGTTAGTTAGTTAGTTGTCATTTTGTTGCATCTCATAGTATTGTTGTTGTTGTTGTTATTGTTTGTATACCCTAGAGTATATTTCTCTATGTAATACCAATGCTTCAGAGTTCTCTGAGTCGACTTAGTCGACTTAGGCATTGTTTTTAATAAACATTCCCCCATGGTGACGGCAGCATTTTAGCAAGTTGACATTACCATAACTACAGACTATGCATTCATTTATACAATATCTATTTATTCATTTAATTTCCTTGTGATTGCTATATAATGCTATTTATTGCCATATGATGCAATTTCGCATAGAGATTTGGTTAATTGGTAAAGATGTAAACATTTTTAATAAGCAAGCTATAATATAAAATTGAAATATACTGAGAAATAAAGGGGGTTTCAATAAGTTCTATAATTTTCATGTCGCAAGAATTGCTGTTACAATAGTGCCTAATGCTTAAAGTGTCTCACATTTTAATATAAAAATATTTTAAAAGTCCTTATAGATATTACGCTATGTTACCATCCTGGTTTGCATTGTACAAAACAGCAATCAAATAATTTTTGAAACCAACATAAATATGAAATTCCATTGGCAACTAACGTCAATGAAAGCACTTAGTTCCTTTGTGCTGGCCATTTTTTTGTTTTTTTTTTTTTGGTAATATTTTCCATAATGGCAACATGCAGAGTATCAACACATGTATTATGCTTAAGATACGTACATACATGAATGACTGTATAAAATATATTTTGTCTACACAAATTGCACTTAAATAAAATTTATGCATTTTCAACTGGTTTCCAAATGGCATTCATATGCATTCGTACATAAATGTATGTATGTAGGCATGCGTGTAGTCGTACATATGAATTAGTTATGGCATAGTGTAGCGATTTTTCGATTTTAATTTGGGAGTAAAACGTGATTAAAAAATGATAAGAGTGAGTTGGAGGGGTAATTTACCTCCTGAAACTGAATTTAAAAAAAAAACTGGAAGGAAATCGAGCGTCAATTTCGTATGGGAGCACCCCTAAGTGAGGCTAGATCATATCGAGCAAATGTTGAACTTGACAGATCTTGACAGTATTATTTCTAACTGCTAAATTCGGCCTAAATCGATTTTCGGTTATAATTGCCACATAAGCAAGCACCTATAAGCGATGGAGTTAGATGTTGTTTGATTGTTTGAAGCAAATTTTGTTTGAGGATAATATAGTAATGGATGTCTCTCATATATTTTACCACTCTAAGAGCGATTCGTAGATACCTGACGGGTTAATAATTAAATTTCCTTCAAATTTTCTGAATTTTGAGCTCAAGGTGGACAATTTACCCTTTACCTAAGTCTATTTTATATTGAGTGACGCAATTTTTTTACAAATCCTCACCAAATAGGTAATGCTGCAAAATCAAAATCCCTATATTAATGAGATCCCCATAAACCATTATCCCATAGCTAATGTGCCAACAATATCAAAATTGTCGGTATGTAGACATTTTACATACTCGTATAGTACTTGCATTGAATAGAAATGTGCAAATGTATGTGCATTTTTCTCTCTTTTATGTAAACGAAGTAGATATTAGAGAAATCTTTATCCCAACAGGTTAGAGGGATAAGAATGATGAAAACTACAAGTTGTTATACAACTTGCATTACATGCATACATTTTATTGTTGTTACTATTACGTACATATAATACTACTATTCACATGCCAACCAAATATCCAGCTAGCTTACAAAAATGAGTGGTCATTTAGTTTTTTACATATTTTATAAGCACATATTACTCATAGTATGCACTTTATATACATATGTATATCCTATTTCTTACTCCTTGAGCAATTGCTATAATACACACACACACACACACACACACACACACACACTGCTTGCTTTTGTAGTATAAAAAAATTATTAAAAATTCTATACATGCAGAGTATGCACATACAAAACTCAAAATGATTTACAATTTTCATACAATTTAGCATTATTAGTAAAACATATTGCATATATACAATATATTGTATGTACCTAAACTATGTACATAGTTTGTAGATATGTTACATTTATTTGAATTTATATTTAAGTGTGCATATGAAAGTGTATACGCCTTATGTTATTTATGGTTTTCTACTCCTTTGTATATGTCAAATCATACAATAAAATACTATAAAAATTCGTTTATTCTAAAAACTTGCTTATTTCATCAAAAAAATAAAATAAAATAAATTTTTGTTATTTATTCATTTTATTTTTCTCGAAAGATATTTTTCACATAATCAATTATTTAAAGTCATACATTATTTTTAAATAATCACAATTTAATAATACAAAATTGATAATAGTTAATAAATTATTTGACAAAGAGAGTAAGACAAAAAAATCGTAATAAAATTTGCTTAATACAAAATATTAAATATTAAATTAATTTAATACTTTCATACATTTGAAATAATTGTAAAATTTTACAATATTATGACAATGTGACAGTTAAGTGATTTGAATTAATAGCTTTGTTTGTTAATTTCTTATGTTTATTTGATTAGAAATTTTGACATCGAGCTTTTCCTTAAAACCTTTATCACAGTAAGTAGTGTTTGCTTACCCTCAGACGATTTATCAATAACTTTTGACCAAAATGGGCACCATTCATTCAGTGTCTGTTTTGTTCTCAGTAATTATGTATAACATAAATTCCAACGTTTTTACGATGACATTCATATTTCCCCTCACAAACTCCCTTTGCTACGATGAAATTAAATTGAAAAGAAAGAAAAAAAAACGTCTCTGACATTTCGCCATTAAATCATTCAAGATTTGAAATATTAGTTATACATATATATGCAACCTTTTTAATAAATGTTAAACAATTATTTAAGTACAACATTTTTTTTGTTTGTTTTGTTTTTTTTTTCGCCCTTCAATATATTATATATATGCAGACTAAGAAGCTATTTTATGCTCTAGTACATGCATAGAGTTTTATTTAAATATATTAGCATAATTATAATTTTTTTTCTAGCTTTATACTCTAATTAAGTACCTACATAATTTTGTTCATTCATTCATTTTTTTTTAATAATATTTCATTATGTTTTATGTATAGAAATATATGTACCTACAGTTAACTTCATTTTGCGCACTTGACAAGTTGACATTTTTAAGGATTTCTTTGTTGTATTTTTTTCATGCGTATTTTTTATTTTGCCTTGTATTTTTCGTAGAAAATTTTGACATTTTCTCTCTTAAAGTTTTTTTTGTGATTTTTTTGATTTTTTTAATAATTTTTTAATTAAAAATCATCAACTTTTTTTAAGGTTCTATGGAGAGATATGGGGAGATGTTATTGCAGGTAGTTCTGTCGATGACATACCTGTGTATATATATTTGTGACATTGACCAAAAGGGAGAGCGAGATAGAAAGAAAATGTATACAGTACTTGAATTACCGCAAATAAATTTAATAGAGCATAATTATTTCAGCTGCAGCCAACTGCTGCTTGTAGGCATATTACATTAACAATGGTTTATTCACTTACTTCTGTATTCGTATTTATTGTACGTTGGCCTTGTTGAACATTTTTGATTTACGAATAATTTTTCATTTAAATCAAATCTCAAATATACCATACATATGTATGTAAAACAGTAACTTGGGTCTGATATGAAGAAATAAAATAGAAAAAGGTCAAAAAATATGAAGAAAAGATAAAGAACGATGTTAAATAAAATGCAAATGAAAAGAAAATTTTTCTGAGTAGATTCATTAAAAGTTTGTCTCTTGTCTTTGGGTCATTTTTGGTTTGGGGGCTTGTCATTTAATCTTTTGGGTTTTTTGCTTTCGTTTAGTCTTTGTCTAGTTTGCTAAGGGTCGTTCTTCAATAACTTTAACTTTATCGACAAATAAAGTGTAATTATCAAAGACAGTTTCATTTATTAAACTATACATTTCTTGGGTTATAAAATTCTGAAAATCATCTATTTTCCAATTAGATTAGATTAATATCGCAAATATAAATATTTACACAATATAGAAATATGATAGTAATTTGTCAATAATTATCTAAATTGTCAATCATATTGAGAAAGGTCGTTCTAAAGCAAAAAGCATATAAATGGTCACATATATATGTAAAAGATGCTGTTAAAAATTTTCAAATGCAAAACTACAAATAAATGATAAAACATTCGAAAAACAAAATATTAAAATGTAATAAAACTTTTAAATGAAATGTGATAGTCTAAACAAAATAGAATAACAGGCAGAGGATAGATGCTATCAATTCTACAACATTGCTATTATTTACCATAGAGAGAGAGACTGTAATATAAACAAATGTGTTATACAGTTTGTCAGTCTGGTTTATTCTCTTGTCAGCAAATAAACATTGAAATGTAGTTTTTCAATTATTCAAGTGTCATTTAATTTATTCCAAAAATGTTTTAAATTTATTTGCTTGATCATCTTGGTCATCTTGATTGGCATAGGTAATTGAGTGAGTTGAAATGTTACATGTGTTACTTAAAAGCTTTGCAACATTTTTATTTTGGTCTTGAAAATTTGAAATATTAGAATGTAATATGATAAAGATTTTTTTTTATATAAATTATATTGAATTAAGGCGATTAGAATAGAAATTCAATTTCGAAATACAACTATATAGTACAAATGAATTTGTGTATTTTCCAACTGCTAAAAGCAAATAAAAATTATATGTGAATTTTCTTTTGTAACATTTATTTGTTTCTTTCTCCTGTTTTTGCAGACTTGATTTTCGTCCTGAACGTGGCATTTACGATTTGCAAATTAAAAATGCCTCATACAATCGTGACAATGGACGTTTCGAGTGTCGTGTTAAAGCAAAAGGTACTGGAGCTGATGTACATCAGGAATTTTATAATCTAACCGTACTGACACCACCGCATGCACCGGCTATATCACCGGGTAATAATGCTGTTGCCACCGAAGACAAACCAATGGAATTGACATGTAGTAGCATTGGCGGTTCACCAGATCCAACAATAACGTAAGTATAATTTTCAGTTTGAATGAATATGTATGTATATACAATATATTTCAATGAAGCAAAATATGATGGTTGAATAAATATGCATACGATGACGAGCGCTCGTATTATGATTAAAATTAATTTGTGGCAATTTTTCAATGACAAGAAGTACATACAACGATTAATTAAGCAAAGAGATCAAGAATGAAACAACAATTGCAATAATAACAATAATAAGAAGGACTACTTAGAGAGATAATTAAATTCATTAAAAAAATAATAAGACGACCGTCATTATGTTATACAAAATATAATTAAATAGATGCACTTCAGTAGCAAATTTCTATTAGCTACTTCATTTAATATTCGCTCTTGTTTATATATTACAATATATTATTTTGAATGCCAAAATTTTTACAAAAAAAAAAAAAAGAACAAAAAATTAGAGATTAAATAATGGTGATAGTGATAGTGTGAAAATGAGAAAGAATATATCATATGCATATGCTCATAAATTAATTGTCAACATTTTGTAAATTTATATATTTATTTGAATTTTTATTCTTTCTTTATATAGCTGGTATCGTGATGGTATAAATACACCATTGCAAGCTGCTGAAGTTATAGGTGGCTCAAAGGATCAACCAACAAATGCAACACTATCGATATTACCACGACGTGAGGATGATGGTGCCAAATATAAATGTGTCGTCTGGAATCGTGCCATGAATAAGGGACAACGTTTAGAAGCCACAGCAACGTTGAATGTTAATTGTAAGTACTTGTTATTGTATAATGTTATTATCGAAAATATAAGGGAGATTTTGATGGGGGGTAAAATAATATGTTCATACTATGATACTTCCCTGCAAAAATTAGACAAAGCAAAGCAAATATGATATATTAAAATGTGCTGTAGAAAATTGGAAAATTTAAAACTTTCAAATTAAAAAGTAATCATTGTTCTGATGAGTATGGATACGATATACTTATATACTCAACGCTCAAAGAATTAAGGGAAAATATTAAACTATTTAACTGAAATTGACTAGAGAAGAATATTTTAATCAGAGTAAAGACAAGTTCAAAAATTGGTGTAATCGGATGAAAATTACACCTATCTCCCATGCTAAAGCCATTTTCGAACATATGATATTGTACTGTATGATCGTAAATATAAAGCTTTCAAGCTTAAATTCAGCACATAGGAATATTTTCCAAACGCAAATACATACGTTCAAAAATGGACGTAATCGTAAAAAAATCACACCTACCTCTCATACAAAATCACTTTTCGAATATGGGTTTTCATGCTGTGTGATTGCAAATGACAAGCTTTCAAGTTCAAACTCGGTATATATTCTTATTTTTGGCAGTGAATTCACAGGTTCGAAAATGTGCGTAATCGAATTAAAATCACGCCCATCTCTCATATAAAATTCCTTTTTCGAACTTATGTTTTTGTACTGTGTGATTGCAAATGTAAAGCTTTCAAGCTCGAAGTCGGTACGTATTCTTATTTTTAACAGTAAATTTACAAATTTGAAAATGGGCGTAATCGAATTAAAATCACACCCACCTCTCATACAAAATCCCTTTTTCGAACATATGTTTCTGTACTGCGTGATTGCAAATGTAAAGCTTTTAATTATAGTATAGTTTAGTATGAGTAAATACTTTGAGTTGGAAATAAATAAGGTCGAGAATGACATCTAGAGAAATATATGATTGAGCCAAAACTCGAAGAACCCGAAATTAATTATTAATAATAATAAATTGATTTAACTGATATTCATTACATGTGTGTCACCGATCCCATACATTATTGAATACAGCATCATTTAAACATCATCCATAAACAACTTATGCACTGAATGATGAACTATATGAAAAATTGTTCAAAAATTCTTATAAAAAATTATTAAAGCATCATAAACACATGTATTGAATTACAAAAAAATTATTCGTACATATATTCAGTTTAATTTTTATCCTCCCACTCACTTATCTGTTCAATGTCCATACTAATTACTAAGGAATTTTTATCTTCCCCTCTCTGTCTCTCTATGTCACTTCCTCGAACATTATATTACATAGAAAATAGTTTCATACAATTTACAAATCATTTAATTATATATATGTGGTATGTGTTACATTTTAATAGTCAATGACCACACGCATACAATTATCCAAAAGTTAATTTTCTCTTTTTTTCCACCCATTTTAACACCAAACACTGCTAACATTCAAACAAATAAAGTGGTAAGCAGAAGGCGAAACAAGAGAGAAAATGACAGTGAAAATAAGAAGAAGAAGAAATTAATAAAAAAAAAGAAAAAACAACAGAATACTAGCCACCCGCCTAGTATTCAACCTAAAATTGTGTCATTACATTGTAGGTACTATGTGCTCCAACTCATAGCCACTTACGTTTTGTACAGACCATTTTCACTACATTTATCACACATAAACGCGAGACGGTTGATAAAATTGCTGAGAGGGCGTTATTGCTATTATTGTGGTGTAACATTTTGTAATTTGTTGCTTTGTTTTTGTCGTTTAAATACACACACACCATACACCTATATACTAGACTCAATGGTTGACTGACTGAGAACAAATTGCATGTTTTGTCCAAAAGCGAAAGCACACCAGTACCACGGACTAGCAAAAGAAAATACGTAAAATTATAAGCCAAAACCAATTTAATCTTACATACATACACATAAATGACTGGCAAAAATTTACTCTGTCACTTTGTCACGCTGTTAATTCGTTGCAGCGCAATTGAAAATGAAATACACAATTTTTATTATAGTTATGTTCTTTTTTATTCGAATCATTGTTATAGTCAATTGGATATTTTGGTCAGTGGAGCACTATTTTAACTTGTTATTATTTATTGCAATAATTTTATTGGTCAACTTTTTACATAATCAGTATTTTGTTTTACCGTTGCCGTCATTCTGAATTATATTTTAATAATTTAATCAGTTTTGACATTGTTTAATCAATTCAATTAGTGATTCAGCTATGAGGGCGATACCAGAACTACTCGACCTAAAAAGGAAAGAACAAATTTGGGCAAATTTTTCTTTATTTCTCAACATAATCTCCTTTTAGCTCTATACACTTTTCCCAGCGATAGTGTGAACTGTTTAGCTCATTAAAATAGCCATCTACCGCAGACTCCACCTCTACATTGTTTGCAAATCTTCTACCACCAAGCCATTTTTTCAAATTCGGAAATAGAAAATAATTCGAAGGAGCTAAATCTGCCGAATAAGGTGCGTGCTATAGCAATTCGAGCTTCAACACTTTTTGAAATGCCGGTAATTTCACCTAGCTCACGCACCTTCAGTCGGCGATCATCCAATACTATTTTGTGGATTTTCTTAACTGTTTCTGGCGTGGTCACCTCAATTGGTTGACCACTACGGTGTTCGTCTTGCCAGCTTGTACGACCTCGTTTAAACTCTGACAATCAATATTTTATGGTGGTAAACGAAGAAGCAGACTAGAATAGAATAGAATCTAGTTCGACTTTAATATTCGTTGGACTGAGACCTTTCAAATGAAAGTATTGAATTACATAACGGTGACCAATTTTTTGTATGTTAACAAATTCACTGAGGTCGTTAAATTTCGATGGCTCAAAAAAAATACTAAACATCGTGGCGCCTTGCAACTTAAAACATATGTCTTATAAAGGTGCCACTTTTCACCAAAGTAATTTTTTTCAAACTACTGCCGCCATCTATATGTCAGGTCGGGTAGTTCTGGGATCTCCCCGGCATATTTCGTTATGCCGTTATTGTATAGTATTGTTTTCATTTTTCTCATATTCGTTGGGATCAAGCCTTTTAAAACATTTTTTTTTAATTTTCACAATTTTGTCAGTACCAAGGTTTGCATTTTTGAGTATGAAAGACAAAAGGAATTCTTTCGAATCAAAGACGTTGATGGTGACATATGACATAGCTGCCCCTGTGCATCTTCATATTGCGATATGATTGATCGAGCGATTCACATAAACGCTGCATTTGACATCAATTGTGGCTTATCTGACCTTTTTGTGACTGTTTAATTGCATGGTGACGACTGTGACATCGTAGTGATGGTGGTTGTCGCAGTACCCACATAATGTACAATATTTGAACATGTGGTCAGGTGAAAATTGTGCGTATAAATGTGTACATTTGTTGTACATATTTATACTACCAACTATTATTATTGATGTTGTTCTATACATACATATAAATATATGATGGCACCATTGTTGGCCTACGCATGATTATTATTATCCATTTGAGCATACATTGACATCCGGATTTATATGTGTAGCTTTCTCGGCTAAATATTATGATGTATTGTATGTAGGTAATATTGTGTTTATCATACTGGTGGCTATTGACTGACTTTATCGATTCATTTATGGTTGCCTGCAATTGCAATTAAGTGACAAGCACATGTATGATGGTTTATTCAAATAATTACACAACAATACAAATGAATGCACATTGAATGCATTGTTTACGCATGTATTTACGCTCAATTTATATTTGTACGAATAGCTAGCTAGTGTCATAGAAAATTACATACTGTTTGTCAGCAAACAGGTACAATTTTTTTTTTTTTTTGCATTATAATAGGCACTTATTAATTAATTTTGGGCTAATAAACGCGTTATTATATTTACATATGTCCAGAAGTGTGTATGTGTGTCATTGCCAGCACTCCTACATACAAAAGCTTATACATATTGACTCAATTTATTGCATTTTTGTGCATTCGTGTGAATATGTATAGAGTAGTAGCAACTTGTTGCAAGCAATAATTAATAAAAAAATTTTTGTAAGCCAAACATTGAATTTGGTCGATTGAGCATATATGCATGAATGCAGATATATGTGTGTGTGTGTGTGTGTGTTTGTGAAAAAAAAATTCACAATTTAATGAGTAATTATAGCCATTGAATATGGTTCATGTCGTATTAGTAATACTAATTTGAATGCATATATTAATTTGTATATTTGTACCATCGACAAGTGTCCATGTATGTGTCTGTATGCGCTGATATTTAATTAAATAAATTTTCAATTCACATATGTTACACATTTTGTTATTATTTTTATTATTACTATTATTATTGCAATATTTCGAGACAAGCTGACACTGGAAGTATTTTGATTAAAAATTTCACATTTTTAATGATTCTACACAGCTTCTACAGCTGCAACCCTTGACTTTTGTACTTTTGAATGAAATTTATAGGTAAATACCATTTTCGAACAGAAGCAGCATGTCAGTCAGCAACTATGTATATAATAGGCATAATATTAAAAGCACATATTGTCTACAAGCACAAGCATATCAAATGGAGATAAGAAGAATAAAGCCAATGTGAACAATAGTAAAATGAGTAGAGAGAGAGAGAAAAAGAGGTGAGAGATTTTTAAGTGAAAGGGTATGCTTACGAAAACCGAAGAAATTCTTGTTGAAATTAAATTACAAACTACCGCAATTAATTTAAACCAAACACCAATATCCCAACACACATCAACACAGCGTGGAGATTAGAGTCCTTTTCACATATTGCCTTTATTTTGTTCTTTCCCCAAAAAGGACATTGTCTGTCAGACAATCATTCATTTATTCATTTTTCTATTCTATTCATACCGTAAAGTAACATAATTGTAGGCTTACATTACCACAGAAGGGTTAAAAACAAAAGCACTGGCAGACACATTGTTCTTTGAGACATTTTTGCCATAGAAATTTTGTTGTTTGTGAGTATATGAGTATGTAAATGGTTGCAAAATAAAGTGGAATGCATGTGTATGTGTGTGTGTGTGTGTGTGTGTGTGTGTTTGTAAGTTATATATATATAGCTTATATTGAGATGAGTATTTGTTTGCAAGTATATGTGTTGAAGTAGTTCAATTTATATTATTGTTGTTTTCTTTCATCTGCACCTATACGATTTAAACCCAGACGAACCCACGAGGCACTTGTGCCAAATCACATTACTACGTCGATACGGATAAATAAGTTTGTATATTTGCTTGTGCTTAATTCAGTTGATGTAAATTAATTGATATAAATTAATTTGAATTTACATGTAATGTAAGTTAATTGAGTAAAGGTAAAAGCACAAGCAAAATAAAGGCAAACACATAGAGCAGATATGAGAATTCTCGTTTGGTTTAGCATATATTTAATAGATAAAGATCATGCTGAACCAACGAGAATCGAGAAAAGCGACTTCCGTACATGATCGGACAAGCGACATATATACATGTGCTTGAGCAGTTAGGATCAATATCGAAGCGTTTTTCTTCTGTTGCCAACCATTTTGCAACAACGACCCGTTGGGCGAAATATTACCAACGAGTGCTCTATTGAAGCAGAACCATATACGGTGCGCGACAATACGAGTTCTTCCCCTAAAGTGAACCCATATACGGGAGCTTCGGGTAGTCAACTGCGAGCCTTCTGCTCTGCCAAAGTAGTCACTTGACCACTTCAAATCCAAGAGCAACCAGCTCGAGCGCTGGTTCCTCCTGCATTCCCCTCCTTGTTTCCCTCTTACTTGCGTAGGATACGAATAGAGTAGGATAGTTTCATAAATTTGTAGCCTTAGTGGAATAATTCAATTGTATCATATTTTTCATTAATTTGTTAATTCAATTTGCCAATTCTTCTGTACTTCTAAGCCTCTTTTCTTTTTGTAAATACTTATTTCTTGTAAAGCCAAATAAACGAAAAGAATAATAAAAGTAGGAATTGTACCGCGAGAGGTATATCATCCGAGCCGAACACTCTAGTGTCGGTAATATTACTGTCAATTTGACAGTAAGTGTGTAATTCGGTTTTCCTCCTACAACAAGAGTTTTTCGCTGCCCTCTTGTTTACCCTGGCTGGCTGAGCGTTACCCCAGCTGGAAAACAAAGGCACGTGTTACAAGGTGTCAAATATATAGCTTAACTACTCAACTACACAAGATATACACATGACATATAGTCATGTATATATGTGTATACCGTCATCAATCAATTTGTGGCATCACTAATTATTTTACAAGTTATTGAAACTTGTAAAAGTTGGTTTGTTTTTTTCTCACTAAGAGTTAGCCAGAAATTGGCGAAACATCTGTTCTCATTCAGTTGAATTTTATTGGTCATGTTTCCATTGGCGTTGAGTTCGTTTCTTTTTATTAAAATTATAAATTGTGGTAGCTTTTAAGTTCACTAATGATATATGGTTTTAATTGTAGCTTATTTTCAATATATCATGAACATTTTTATAGTAATTTTAATTCACTTAAAACTGGCATCTGTACTGCTTATAGATAGTATAAATTTTTTCATGGAGCTCCATCACATTATTACTTTTATCTCAATAATGTGAAATTGTAACATGCAATATTCAGCTTGATTTCAATAAGAAATTTTTCAGATTTTTCTCTCTGACTACACATTTTTATGTTCACAGAATATCAGCATACCTGTTGTTGTTACAAACAGACAATGTAAATGGATTTTAAGAGTTTGTTTTGTAATTGAAACCTGCCATTAATATGATATGTATCCATTTTATCCATGTGGGTATGAAATCTTGTTATATTCTTTATAATAATATCATCATGTTGTGTTGTGGTTCTCTTTTTGAATGTTACCCTTTTACCAATACTCTTTTAAAATACTTTCCCAAAATTCTACATATTGTATCGCTTTACCGCTTTAAAGTCCTTTTGTCAATTTGAGACACTAATTAAAAGTCACCACCTCCACTTTCGACATCATCTGTGTGCATATACTTGTAAATATCATTACTTTAAATCCCTTTTAAAATATTTGTGTTGTTGTTGTTTTTTTTCTTTGTATCTCTCCACAAAGGATGAACGACAGCGACAGAAGGCATACAATTTGATTTATTGCAATGCGTAGCAAATGTTAATTTTATTGGAGTTTCATATGAATTTCAAATTGGTTTGAGTTACATAAGGTTATAAGGATAAAGCTAAACATATGAAATGAGTATAGTATAGTACTAGCATTCAGATGAGTTTATGGTGTGCTATAATTTTAATTATACACTGCATATGATTATGGTAACATTTCGTGATAAAAGGAGTAAAATAGAAGACTCTTGTTTTTGTTGCTATAGTCTATTGTCTATTGAGATTTTAATTTAAATAAATAATATTTGTGACAACGCACGCACACAGGCATAAACTGCAAAGCTTATATGCTGCTTATAGAAAGATTACTTGTCTACTCCATCTACTCTAAAATGGAATTTCATCCAAAAATTGTAAAGATTCCTTCTATGCATTATTCAAATTTAATGCCGCATAGTCTATGCGTGAAAGTTGAAAAATTTTTAGCTATATGATAAATTATTGTTATTACCGTAATAAAGTAGTTATATGTATGCATTTATGATATTGCTTGCTAGCTACATCATATTAATAGAGGTATATGAATGTCGTCAGATCTATTGTCTATGAATTTGGTGGTTTTCGGGAATGTTGAAATGGACAAAAAAGGGCAGAATATATTTAATTGATGAGAAAATATTGAAAATTTATCTGAGCAATAATCTTTATTCTTGAAGAATGAAATGGAAAATTTTAAAATAATTTTTTTATTGAAAAATAATTCTTATTAAAGATTAAAATAATAGAAACCTATAAATAAAAATCAATAAAAATATTATCGCATAGCACTAATTAAATATATATTTTTATTAGTTTCAGTTGAGGATCCATAAAAAATCTTATATACGAGTATAAAGTATACCAAGAGCCAATACTTAAATAATTTAATATACATCGAATAAGTTTAATTTATCATCTTGACATACAAATTATCCAATATGTCTGATAACAAATTGAATGGCTATAAGTATAGTTTGGTTGATAAATATCCGATACTTATTCCCCAATCCAATAGCCTATATACAACGGCATAGATTTCTATTTGTGCTCATTTCTATATAGTATATATATACACTTTTACTGTACAAATATTTGTCATAGGCGTGTCATACATAATCCACCACATACTGTGTGTTATATATATGCATACCTTTACTATTGTAGTATCACCCAAACTTCCCACTTGCTACTACTACTGCCGGTGGCAAACACTACCATAAACGATATAATTTTGTCTACTTGTGTAATATTTTTTTTTATTGTTATTTTTGATGCTGTAATTGCACATATTTGTGAATGACATCGTTTATTGGGCATGAAAATCCTATGCTAATCTAGACGCTAATTTATTATTTCTGATCTCCTGCTTTTTTGTGTATATGATAGAATCTCTTAGTACAATAAAATGGATGAAACAAATCTTACTGCTACTAATGTTATTGCTACATATTCATGCACGTATACACATACTTATGTACGCGCACTTTACGCACTCTCCCTTATCAGTAGCGCATTTAACCTTTGAATAAATGATCCGCCACAATTGTGCTTACAATATGCCAGCAACATGACATGTTCGTTATTTTTGTAATCATATTTCCTTACGATTTTATTTACATACAAACCATTTATAGCCAAATCAAACCAAAAATTGGGTTAGCTCATTGTCTTACCGCCAGTTTTGCTTATACTGTAATATGAGTACAAATGCCAAATGCCACATATTCAATGTTGCCAACACTACTATATATATGTATGTATATTCGTAGATGAATATGACGACGGTAAGGTAACGTAATTTTTGTGTGTGTTCTCGTATCTGTTTCTGAAGCAAAAAAAATATATAAAAGTACCTAAGTGAAATATGAGACGTGAATGGAAAAAAAAGCAACATCGTCGTAGTCGTCGTCGTCGTCATTGTCGTCTGATAAAGCAACAGTCAAATTGGGGTTATGATACTGTTAATATTATAGTTGTTGTTGTTCGAATAATCTGTTGTCTTCTTGTTTTTTTTTTTTGCTGTATTCCCTTTTCTACACTTCTAATATTTCCTGCTGTTGTATTGTCAGTCATCAGCCAGCCATCAGCCATCAGCCATCACCGTCATCATCATCATCATCATCATCGTTAGCATGTCCTTGTAATCATATTTGCACATATGTATGTATGTATGTGTATCTATGAAATATAGTTGTAGTAATGTATATTGTATGTTGCCGCTTGTATGTAAGCTTGTTAATACGAAGCTTAGTGTTTTATTTCTTTTTTACATTTTGCCCATCATGACTGTCGTTTCTTAAGATTTCATCCACAACACATATACGATTATATATCTACAACATACTACAAGGCAACATTACATGTGCTTAATACGATGTTAGTACATAAAGCAGAGAGAATGCGTGCTTATATGTATTTGGTATGTTCGGAGGCTTGTATTCCAAATGTATGTCAATAATATGTAGATGTTGAGAAAGGGATGTTTGCATTTTTAGAAATATTTACATTTCCGGAATTTTACCATTGCAAAAATTTATTCTACCTACTTATTTCGAATATGTTATATGTTCAACATATCAAAATGATTAGTAAGCAACATTTTTAAGGTATTTTATATACATTATTACCATCGGGGTTTTTTCTTGTTCAAGGTTGCAAGGTACGTAGGTACTTTTACTAAAAATTTAAACTTATTTTGCAAATTCATAAGTTGAGGTTCTTGAATATATTTTGAAAAATATTTCGAAAATACTCTAAACTAAAGTGTAGAGGCAAATATCTGTTTCAAGTTATTTTCAAAATTTATTACAATTAATTATTATAATTATTACAATATATTGACTTTTGTCCATATTGCAAAATTGTTTAATTTCCAAATAAAGTAATCAAGTCACGCACCTTCCACGAACCAATTTTAACTCCCTTACAAAAGCATGCTTTCATATGGATGTTTTCAAAATGTTCGCATGAAAATTTAAAACTATTAAGTTGAAACTCACAATATATGAATATATTTACTTAATAGGACAAAAACTACATCCATCTCTCATACAAAAGTATGCTTCAGTTGTTTGTTTTTTCATACTTTTTTCTATAAAAATATCAAGATATCGCATTGAAACTTTTCATATAATATTCATTTTATTAACAAGGAACGGATATATATGAAAATAATTGATATCGGATAAAATCCAAGATTACCTTCCATACACAAGTATGTTTCCCTGAGTATGTTTTTGTGCTTTTTGCACGACAATGTTAACCTATCACATTGATTTTTGCTACAAAAAACTTTATTTCCAAATAAATGAACAGGTTAAAAAATGGTTACAATAGGATGAAAATTACACTTACCTCTCATACAAAAGTATTCTTCAGTAGGTATCTTTTCATACTTCATATGGAGCTTTAAAGCTTTTCACGTAGTCTTAGTTTTAATAGGGAATGTAGAGTGTCAAAAATGGTTGAAGTTGAACAAAAATTACATTTAATTCTCATACAAAGGTGTATTTCCATATGTAGTTTTACGTACTTTTCGTACTTAAATATAAAGTTATGCGGCTAAAACTTGGTACATGGAATTATATTTGCTATAAATATATATCAGTATGAGATAGGATGATATCGAATGAAAAACACACCCAACTCTCATACAAAATTATGCTTTCGAATATAAGTATATTGATTTTAAGCATGAAATTTTCAAGCTATTTGAATGAAACTCGTCGGGTTTGATTATTTTCAGCCACAAGAGAATATGTTTGAAAATGGGTATTATTCGATATAAACTACTTGTAGCTTCAGTACAAAAGTATGCTTTTTTTCGAAGATATGCATGTTTTTGGTGTCTTCTCTTCGTTGTATTTTTTTCAAGATAATAGTAATAGATACCAAAGAAAAAGACTATTAAAGTTTCGAATGACTAAATAAGATTCGATTATTAGTGCTATTTGGATAACATTTATACCTTTAAAAAGTTCCTTGCCCATATACAAAAAATCAAATAGCTTTCAGTCTTCTACATTCCATTTTTTATATATATAATCCATATATACTTTCATTCATTATATTACATTAAGATGACAATTTTCAACACCTGCTGCCTAGCTGTAACATATATGACAATTTTTATATAAAGTTACACGTTAGGGGTTCATTAAAATGCTATAGGTTCACTGAGTATTTTATAATTTTTTTGCCTACAGAAATTATTATGTGTTAGACTAGTGGTGCTAAGCAATAACCTTTAACTATTTCACAAACATTTAATGCACTTGTTCACAGGTCAATATTTGAAACTCTTTAAAGAGGTAAATACCATTTATGTACACACACGCACACACACACACACACATATCTTCTATAGTTGAACACAAGAGTAGCAGTGATGGGTGTTTGTCCATAAAATAACGTTACAAAATAGAAAAGATAAAATTTGATAAGAAAAAAAAAGATCACAAACTCCAACAACAACAACAACAAAACAAACATATACACACAAATACAACCGCAAAAAGACATCAGAATAAACCGATAAATGTGGTTCGTATGTAACAAACAATTTAAACGACGACCTTGTGTATAGGTGTGTGTGTATGTGTGTGTGCCTCACACATATGACAGAGTCTACAGAAAGAAACATTTGTGAGAATACATACATATACATCTACACATATATGAGACATAAAAATCTACAAAGCAAATACATCCATGTGTAATTGTAATTTTATATTTGAGTGTGGCTGTGTGCGTGTTTGTGTATGGCGAGATATCAAACCCTAAGCTTAACATGGCGTAAACATTGTTCATATGTGTTCATACATACTATTCGTACATGTATTGCAATAACAATTTTGCTACAAATATAAGCAAAAAGCAAAAAGAACAGCAGTAGCGCAGCAGTATCAGCAGCCGCATCAAATGTGGCATATAAAGTAGAATTACGTTTAGATCGCTTATGGCCCACATACATACAAACATACAAACGCATAAAATAAATAGGGAGAGAGAGAGAGAGGAAGAGAGAGAGAGAGAGAGAGGGAAAAAATGAATTACATATACACGTAAAGCTTTACCATATGACACACCATTGCTGGCATTAGGCAATAGCATTGTCAAATGAATATCCCACCCCATCGACTTACAAACATACCTACATATATAAATACTTACGATACCTAACCTATCGCATTAAATTGAAGCAGATGATAATATGTTAGATAAAAGCAATAGACAAAACATCCAATGAATGTGTGTGTACGTACAAGTATGTGTAATAGTATTCTCCTCATACACATAGCATTTGTTGGAAGCTTCTGAAGACACAGCACAGCTGTAGGTACTCATACGGTAGCAAGTGAACTAACAGTGCGTATTTGTATATTAGTATACAAATATACAAACACACACACACACAAACTTATACGTTGACAGTGTAATAATCTAACAAGTATCATGCAACACACAAAAAAATGGGAAAGAAACCGCAAAAAGAATAAACACGTTTTTTCGTCGGTTTCGAAGTTTCTTTCTACTATCCACCACAGCTCCATCCATACTCAAGGTCCTTGGGTTAATGGTTAGAGGCAACAATAGAGAGCACATGTACACATGCAATATTAAATAAATGTTGTAGAATAGGAGTATAATACAACACAAAAAAAAAACAAAAAACAAATGTATACATACTTGCATACATTGGCTTGAAGAAAAAGGATAAACACTAACACGCATTCCCATCAAACATACTTGTATGTCATTTATTGTGTGTGTGTGAGTGTGTGTAGGAGTGTGAGTTGATGGAGAGTAAAGTAGAATGACAATTTTTGGATAATTTTCATTTATTATATTTCTTCCGTTTGCTTTTGTCTTGCTTATTTCGTTTATTGTATCCTTTTATCTTTTATTTTATTTCCTTATATATTGTTGAAAATTGTGCTACTGCTATTGCTCCTTTTTTTCATAACGATATGAAACATTATAATATGGTATAACAAGAGGAACTATGCATACGAATTTCCTTTGACATAGTAGCACATGAACTTGACAAAAGACAAAGATGCACATGAAAACTCTCGTTTGTGAAGTGTCTATATATTTTATTTTAATTTTATTTTATTTTTTAACTTCTACTATAAATTCTTCCGTATTCTTTTTAACTTCATGCTAATAATAATAATCTTCATATTGCTTTTGTTCTCTATATTTTTTTCCCCTATTATTATTCAATCTCATATGCTTTTTTGAACTTTTGTAAATACAGCACATGTACAACATATGTATAGTCATAGGGTTAGAAATGAAAATAGTCTGCAAAAACAAGTAATGATCTAAATTATTTACCAAGAGACCAACTATATATACGACTATTGTAGGATATACATTTTATCAGTGATTCATTAATGTATTTTATCTTAAAGTTAAAAGTCGAAATAGTATTATTCATAGACTTGTAAGTTCAGAAGAATGATATAAGCATATATAAAGTCACTAATATGATCCTTTAAAAAAACCGACTTAACAAAGTTACTCTTTGAGCTTGTTGAATGATGTCGCTTTAATTATTTCTTAAAAATCACCTACGATTTACGATTATATTTACATAAATAAGATGCATTTAGTCCTGAAGAGATAGTCGCAAACCATCCACTTTTTGTAAGTGTAACTTCTGTCGATAATGTGTCTAATGTGTTTCCTTCACAAACTTATGAATAATTTTATCATTTCGACTTCTATGTATATATTCACATACATACATTTGTTTTCATTGTGTTTAGCTTTAACATTATTCTTATCAAGCTCATCATCTGCATATGGAATACATATATACACATTAGCTAAAGGAAAGTGATATATGGCGATTTTCTGAAGTTCTGAAAAAAGTGCCGACTCTTAAGTTAAAATTCCAAATATGTGATGTAAACCGCAAAAGTGCTCAGGGTTCACCTTTATGGAGGTAAAATGCATTAATGATCCCGTTAAATTTTTTTGTTGAGAAGCAAAAATGCAGATGATAGCCTATTTTATGAAGGGATGGAAAGAAAATAGTGATAATTATGTTTTAAGGGGATCATTCATATATCTAAGCCTGTAGAGAACACTTTGGAACCAATGGAAGCACTGCTTTGTGGACGATTTCTGGAAAGATATTGGGTTATTTTTTGATTTTCAAGTCTTTTTTGGTTCATTTTGAATATCATATATTTAAATTTTCAACGCTTTTTTTTTTAATTCTTGCCATAAGTTGGCACCATTTAATCTCTTCACTCCACGGTGAATTGTTGGCTTTCGCTTTTTTTTACAAAACAAGAGGGTTTCTTTTCTTTTTTGGAAACCGAAAAGTCATGCACTTTCCCATAGCTAATACATATATGTATGTATGCCTGCGACTACTTACATTTGCATCTGTCTTCATGAATCTACGTAACATACATTAAGGTGGTTTAAATGGAGTACAATTTCAAGCAAGCAATTCCTGACTTTGACACGTTTATCTTTTGAGTTTTTTTTTACAAAACCATCAATTTTGTAGGAGAGTCTTTCTAAGAAGTGAATATTTGAGCTCAGTATGTTTAGAAGGAAAATCAACAAATAACCACAGGAATCGCCATTAGAGCGATGCAGTGTATGAATCAACTTTATATATTTTTCCTTATTAACATTTGCTTTAAAGATACTTGTCCCTACATCCACTGTCTAAGGGTACTTCAACACAAAATTACCGAAAAATCATCTAAAAATCGACAAATATCCACATAACTGAACAGGAATCACCGCTAGAGGGATAATATGTAAGACTGACTGCCATTAAAAATCATCTGATAATCGACAAATATCAACTTAACTGAACAGACTGATAAAATTTATGATTGACCCCCTTTAATTTTTCTTTACCAACATTTTTGTTGAATATACTTACCCCCTATCACCAACACTTAATTGAACTTCCATACATAATGACCGAAAAATCATCTGAAAATCGACAAATATCCCCATAACCGAAGAGGAATCGACTGTGGTGAAATTTATGACCGAGTTCTCTGAGCTTTTTATTCTTAACATTTCCTCTGAATATATTTACCTCATATTTCCACTTTTTGATGCGGTAGGCGATTTCAAATTACGAATTTTTTTATATATTCTAAGAAAGAAATGTTCGAAATACTGTTATGAAATTGACTCACCTTAATGTACATATTATGTGTGTACTTTCACTTGTTAATTCATTTTCCTGTTTCTACACTTTGTTAATAGTGGGCGTGTATGGTACGTAGGTAGTTTGAACCCATATAACTATACAGACATACACATATGCTCATTCCTATCGTTATTGTTAATCTTTTTCTATTACGGTTTTTTTTTTGTTTTTTTTTTGCTATTGCTTTTATGAAAATGTTGCAATTCATCTACATATTACTATGTACGTGTATCATGTATATGTACATATATATTATCTAATAAAAACAATGTTGCGTGTTTGTGGCAATCATTAGTTTTTTTTATTTGTTTTGCCCTTTTGCCAATTTCCATGTGTATCCATATGACTTTATATACTTAGTTAAGAGTTGCGTCCAAGTATGTTCTGTATTTTCTGCTTTCTCATTCATATTATCCTTAATGTTATTCTTATGTTATCTTTCATATGATGCTACTACTGCTACCATACTATATTTAAGTACATTTATTGTTTCTTGTTATTATTATTTATACATTTTTTTGGGGAGTTCTTCCACTTAGTCTCTCTCTTTTTTTTTTTTGCCTTTGGCTATAACGTGTTGTTGTTGGTTTTTCATTTTATTTTTTCTGATTAATATTTAGCATTTATTGTTGACTGTTATGACCAATAGAATCCTTTATGTATTGTATGTGTATGTGTGCCATTATATTAAATAAGTAAAATTCTTGAATTTTGATTCAAATTATTACCTTATTTTTACACTTTTAGTTGCAATGGAAAAATTTTAAATAGATTTTTGAAATTTATTTTAATTAAAAATTGATTTATTCATTTTTCTGTTGTTTATTATTATTACTATTTTTATTTTTTTCGTTTTTTTTATACTTGAAATGAATATAATTCATATATTTTTAATTTTATCTGTATTAATTTTCGGAATAATTGATTGCATTATATGTATATTTTTTTTTCTCATCTGCTAGTATTAATTAAAATTATATTGTATGTAATATTTTGAAAATATTTACACACACAGCCCTTTGCATATACAGATATGTGCATGAACTGCATTTTACACTTCAGTACTTTAATTAGCTTTAATTAGTTTGTGGCAATATATGATTGTTTGTCATCCATTATTTATATAGTATTAAAATTGTCAAAAACACACACTCGTACATATTTGTATTATTATTGATATTATTTTTTTTTTGTCTGCTAAACATATTTTTACTATACAAATACATATGCATATGTGCGTATTTATTATTATCTACGCAATCAAAATATTGCAGTGATCAATTTCAATAATAATGATGACAAGTTGCAATAATTTTAATTATGATGCATTTAAATATAATAATGATAATAATAATAATAATAATAATAATAATAGAATATGCAATAATTTCATATCCGATACTAGTCTACCATCTAAATATAAATGCAACCATCATTCTCAAATTATCACTAACACAGCGTCTACCACCATCAGCGACTAAATATTTATACTATCCATACAATCGAAAATACAAATTATTGCCTTATACACTATGATATTTATACTATACTATGGCTTTGCTGATGTCAAATCAATGTTTACAATATGGATTTTGCATCGACTTCAAATGCAATCCTATTGGTTTGTGTGACAAAATTTTCAACGAGGTCTAATAATTTCAATATTATGATAATGACGATGATTATACTTTTGGTTATAATTATAAGTATTACGATTATGATACTACTAATTATTCTAACCGCTCATCATCATCATATTTCTGTCCCTCTCTCTCCTCTTCAGTATTTCGCTACTAATGAACAATATTCTAAATAAATATTTATCTAAATCGAATACACGCAAAAGAATGAAAAACCCAAGACAATTTAAACTTTTTGACATTTTTCAAAACGTCAGCATCATTGTCTCTTTTATTTATTTGTTGACTGGCTGGTCGGTTGAATGATTGGTTAGCTGGTTGGTTGGTTGGTTGATTGCTTGGCTAGTTTGCTGGCTCTTTGTTAGTTTGCTGGTTAAATTGTTGATGGTATTGTTCATAGAAACCACAATCGGAAAAATAACACTCATAACAATGATAATAATAATAATAATAATAATAATTATGTTTGTTTTGCAGCAAAGTTATTTATTATAAAGTATATAAATGAATAAATTTGTAAGGACTATTAGAATTGATAGAAAAATAGTCAGAGAAAAGTACAATGAGAAGCAAAGAGAAAGTAATAAAGTCTAGAATTTTTTGTATGAAAGTATTTCTGCAAAAGCAAGTGTGAAAAGAGTACAATTTTTACATTCATATGAAACGAATGTACGCCGCGTGCCTTTCATACAAAAATCAGTTGTTGAATGTGTGTTTTTACACTTTGCAAGCGAAAATATGAATTTTTGGAACTAAAAATTGGTATATGAAGTTAATATTATATCAGAATTTATATATTAGAAAATTTTGGTACTGCGACAAAATCCACGCCCATCTCTTATATAAAGGTATGTCGTTGACTTTTATATTTTCGCACTTTGCGCATGAAAATATAAAGTTATTAAGCTGAAATTCGATACTGACTTGGACTATATCCAGAACAAAAGAATTTTTTTTTCGAAAGCATTGGTATTATCAAAGTTGATTTTTATTATTTCTTTTTTTTTTAATTATTATGCCTAAAACCCATATTTTAAAATTCGTTAATCATAAAAATTGCACAAAATTACCTGCAAAAACGCAAAAAGTTCGAGAATACTGCTAGCAACTTTTTTATAATATTCACTTTAATTTGAATAAATCTATAGTGTAATACATTAACATTTCTAATCGTTTCACCCACACGTCATTTTCATTAATATTATTGTGTTATAAAAAAAATCATAATAAAAACTGAATATTCATTCTCTTCCTCAAGCTTATTCCAAAGAAAATAGAAAATAAACAAAAGTAATACAAATTAGTCAATTAAAACAAATATCATTAAATTTTTTTTTATGTATATACAATATGCATTCATTAAAGCTATAAACACTCATTCATTCACTCATTTATTTTCACCAAAGCAAAAAAAAAACAAAAAACAAAAAAAAAACAAAAAAAAAAATTCAAAGCAAAAAAAAAGAGCTAATACATAATTTTATTACATCTAGTCGTCATAACAAGACTGCTTTATTACTCTATTACTACCATGTACTTCTGAAGCTGCAATGATGGTAATAAATTCGTTCATTCATATCAAATAGTACATATGGATTTTGTTAAACAATTGTTGTTGTTATTATTACTTTCATCCATCGAATAAATAGTAGTATTATTTGTTTTTATTTTCTTATTGTTTTTCACTAATATGCATCACAATTTCTTTTCTATTAGCATTCTGCGTATTGTATATTTACATACTCATATATGTATATTGTGTTCTTCCACCCACTTCGTCGATCCCATTTGTAATGGTAACTAAACATACATACGTACGTACGCATGCATGGATCAATGCATTCAATATTCAGTATAATTTTATTTCAATTTTTTTTTTGCCCCCCTACTGCACATGTGCATTCTGTTGCATTTGAGTTATGCCGCCAGCTAGTAATGCAACAGCAACATACCATCACATATGCATTCATCGACCCTTTATGTATTTCATGCACACACATATCGTCATAGTCATTCTAATCTTTTGTATATAAAATTCGTATGCGAGACACGCTTCATATATACAAGTATATGCGAATTGTTTGGAAACTTTATTGAAAATTGAAAAATACAAAATGTTTACATATAAACATACGCACATACACATATGCATATATCGCTGCACAAAGAAAAATGAAAATTATTTCAATTGTGAATCTTTTGCCAAAAGCATAACGTGAAATTCGCATTTGAAAGAAAAAATTGCAAATAGAAAAAATGAATGAAATGGAATTGTGTGTGTTTTTTTTTTTTTGTTAATGATTATGATGCAGTTTTTTCCGCCCCACAAAAAAAAAAATATAAATGATAAATAAAACATTCTCATAAACTCTATAAACCATCCAATGTATCCAATATGGCAGATGGGGGTCATGTGTTGTGTGTTGGGTATGTTCAATGAATATTGTTCATATTCCATACTCTAAATATTGTCTTTTGTTTTTCATGTTTAGAGTATTGTATTTTGACTTTTATCATTTGTTCATTTGTTTGTTTATATATCTCTGGTTTTTATAGCAACGTAGCAACATATATTGATAGTTTATTGTATATTTACTATTGCAAATAACTTTGTCCTCATTGCTATACACATATGCGTTCATATCTATATTGGTTTCGCATATATATGCATACTATTATTGACTTGTATAGAATATGTAGTATTGACTCTCTAGCTGACTGACTGACTCGACTGGCCATATGCCAATTTGAAAAGTTCCACATGTGTATGCAAATCATACATATGGAAGGTAAACAACAACTTAGTAAGTAGGACTATGAACTATTCGATTTTATATCATAACTTTCGTTCATTTTTAGTTTTTTTTTTTGCATTTCTTAATAAATAGCAAGCAAATAATGCATACCTGTATATATATTTATATTTATTCTTTTGGAAAACATTTACTTTATATTTTATTTACGATGAACATGCATTTCTTCACTTTTATTTTTATGAAGATACTTGTACTCATGTTTTCTTTCAATGGAAATTAAAGTTGCCAACAATTTGACAATATATAAGTATATAAATATAAAAGGTCTAGTAAAAAGAAATCCATTATTTTTTGCACATTAAATTGAAGATTTTATTTAGCATAGTTAGAATGATCTGACTTAGGTCAAATATGCACCATTTTGTTCGATAACTTGTTGCCATTTTGAAGGTAATTTCATAATGTCACTCTCATAGAAACCCTCGTCCTTATTGGCAAAAAATTGGTACAGTCGATTTTCACAAGCTTCTCTTGAGGCGAATTTTTCACCAGCAAAATCATTCGCCATAGACAGGAACAGATAGTAATCACTTGGCGCCAGGTCCGGACTATAAGGTGGATGCATAAGAACCAACCCAACCAAGCTCCCGGAGCTTCTGGAGAGTCACTATCCTGTGTGTGTGGCCTGGTGTTGTCCTGATGGAACACAATTTCTCTCCTATTGTCCAAAGCTGGCCACTTCTGGTTGATTGCTTCCTTCAGACGGTCCAATTGTTGACAGTACAGAGGTCCGAATTAAGAGTTTGGCTATAGGAGAGCAGCTCATAGTAGATGATTAACTGCCAATCCCACCAAACACATAGCAAAACCTTCCTGACCGTCAAACCTGGCTTCGCCACCGTTTGCGCCGGCTCACCGCGATTCACGATTGCTTGACGTTGTCGTAAGTGACCCACTTTTCATCATCAGTAACCATCCGCTTCAGTAATGGATCGATTTTGTTGCGATTCAGCAGCGATGCCCAGATGAAATTTCGGTCCATGTGGCACCCATACATCGACCTTCTTTTTGTATCCAGTCTTATTTAAATGATTCCAAACAGTTTTTTGTGCAATATTTAGCTCCTACGTAATATAAACAGTGCTCACATGATTGACAATTTTCCTTTCAGAGTGTGGTGCATCTTTGACATCAAAATTACCGGAACGGAATCGACGAAATCAAAATTACACATGATTGGCTATTACAATATCAGGACCATAAATACTATTCACATTTTCAACCGTCATCTGGCTAGCGTTTTCGCCTTTATCGAAGAAAAACTTTAAATATGCCATATTTTCTCTTTACCGGTGTCCATCTTTGACGCGTGCTCAAACAATACAGAGTCAAGCAATCACAAAACTGTCTAAAAAGTTTATTTAGTATAAAATCCTATCTTCCTAACGCCATCTAGCATAACCTGATCGAACTTACACAACGCGAGATACAGATTAGTAAACCCATCTATTGGAAAAATAATGGATTTCTTTTTACATCTGATATATTTATAGTAGTTTACCTCACAATAAATAACTTTTCTTTCATAGTTATTTTTCTCAAATATTTCCATATACCCTATACATTAATAGAAATGTATACATAAGCAAACCGTCTACAAATAAATCATCTAAATGTACTTTGTTAGTACTCATAGCACCATTATTTTTTGGCTTACCAAAGATCATAAAACATGTTGCCCAAATGCTTATGTATGAAAATAATAAATATTTATTTACTGTGCGCTTTCGAAATTCTTGAAAAATCTGTCAGCACATAGGTCGATATGCTATTTAACATTAATTTTAATATTTCAAAATGTGAAAAAATCGATATTTTTCAATTTGTTTATAAGCAACATACATACATAGTATGTATAGCAGAACGACCCTAGATTAGGATGATCTCTAGTCTCGTCCTATCTATTACTTAGTCTATTAGTCTATGACAAAATTTTAAAAAGATAATACTCTCAAAGGAGATGTATCATTTAAATGAGGTAATCAAATGTAATGTTGCTATAATCAAATCCATTATATTGTATTAAACGAATCATAATAAATATGTACGTTTATGTAAGCTTTGTGTCAAACTAAGCTTGTGGAAATATACAAAGATCTATATATGCTATTGTCGATGTTATTTAAAAATATACAATTTACATTATTTCCTTATGATACAACATAAATCATATATAAAGAACTAGCACCAACAATTCTATGTAATTTTGTGAAAGATTCTCTCTATAAAATATGAATACCTTTTTCTGCAATATGTAATATGAATTCTATTTCTTTCTTCATGTCAAAATGTGTACAAAGTATAGCTAGCATATTCTCTAACAGAATTTATTGACATCGATTATGGTTGAATAGTTTGCTTCTACATAATATGCATTCTTAATATGTATGTTTATATACATACAAATGTATATATACATATGGGTGAACAATATTGAAAAGAAATTACATCACATGTATGTGTGTGTGTAGAAGTGTATAAGTGTGATTGTGTGAATAAATTTGTGTTAGCAGTGCTTTTTAAAAATCCACTCTCTATCACTGTACAAGTATTGAAGCATTCAAGCAAGTAGATTCTATTTTGTAGCTTAACTCACTTTCTAAGTATGCATTTATAAAGAGAGAAAGAGATAGAGGGAGATACAGAGAAAGTGAAAATATTTAGAAAGAGAGAGAGAAAGAGAGAGAGAGTGAAAGAAAAAGGAGCAACATTTTTTCATGGGCAAGCACTACTCTGCATACATGTTGTAATACAACATAACTACAATGCTATGGAATTTCTTTTTTGTTCGCTTATAAAATACTACAAAAATCGAATATACATTTGTATGATATGGTACATCCTTACGTGTATATATATGTACATAGGTGCAACTAAATGCATACATATTTTTATTATTTACTTACATACATTCATATGCATTTATTCATGTGTATGGATTTACTGAAATATTTTTGCTCGTTTCCACTTTAATACTTTGTGCTTGTTTTGCTTCACTTTCACTTTATACATGTGTGTGCACAGATATGTATGTATATGTATAGTATAAATGCATATAAATACATATATGAAGGCATATCTGTGATACTTTGTCGTTAAAACCACAAAAAAGGATTTTCAAAGCAAAAAGAAAGTGAAATAAAATACAATCGAAGGTCTTGCTGTGTATGACTTTTTCATATGATATGTTTGTGTGTGTTTATGTGAGTGTGTGTGTGGTAATATGTAATAATAAAAGTTTATGATTATGTTAAGTTATAAAATATATTGGTTGGTAAGTAAGTTCATTTTGAGTTTTTAGTAAATTTAGTGAAATTTTTTAAAATTTAGTAGTACAAATTAAAATTATTTATATAAATATTTTAAAATAATTTTTTAGCAATATTAATAATAATATTTTGAGTTGAAGGGGTTGATAAGAAACCACAGGAACGAAATTTAGCAGACCATTTTTGGTGAAATTTGTCGGTAATTGCATTCTTACATTCTCACATTACCAATTTGTGTGAAAATAAAAAACTTTTTAAAACGAAAGTACCTCCAACTTTCAAATGCAACAGGAAATGCAAAGTTCAATTGATTCGTACATTTGTTTGTTTGTTTTTAATGCTAAAGTATCACATCACTGGGTGGGTGCCATAGCTCAATGGTTAGTGCGTTGGCCTTCTGACCTGTAGGTCGTGGGTTCAATTCCCGGCTGAAGCTTAACAAAATCTAATATCGAAAAGATGTTTCCTTCGAACGGTACCCACCTGCCGGCAAGAATTGGCAATTTTTCCGGCAGTAAAAATTTGCCGAAAATGCTTCTTAAAAGAGCTCTGTGACAAAACAAAGTTAAAGTGATGTCACAAGGGTTCTACCGTTCGGAACCGATTATTATAACTAGGCCCCTTATAATGCTGTCCAAATTTAACACGCACAAAAGTATTGGAAATAAGCTCGGTGGTATCACAATGGGCCTTTCTGGCCTAAGTGTGTCCTCTCAGAGAGAGGGCAGCTACATAACCTAACGTAACGTAACCTATCACTTCACTTCACAATTGGAGTTTACCATGTCTCGGAAAAAATACCAAGCAAACTTTCGTACCGTCGAATATATTCAAAATAAAGAATAATAATATAATAATAAAAATACAACATGAAGGATCATGGCGATTTTATGCTGAATAATTGGAGTTGTTGATATTTGTAGTACAATATATTAAGTGGCTTCTTCTTCTTCTTCGGTGTCTGTGTGTGTATTGGTGTGTAGGTGTGTATGTGTGTGACTGTATACAATGGCTATCTATATATTTGCATATTTATATATTATTTTTGTTATTTTAATACCTATTATTTTCGTGGATTTTCTTGTTTTTTTTTTCACTTGCAATGCTATTTTAACTGCATTCATGTTGTTTATTGTACGTATTTTTATTATCATCATCATCATCAGCAGTGGTATCATAATACTTGTACTATTATTACTCTTGTTTTGTATTGTTACTCTACAGATTTCTATGTACTTTTGTTTTCTTTTTTTTTATTTAATTTTTGTGATTTTTGAGATAGTAATCTTCATTCTTCTTTATGTTCCTCAGTGTGAGTGCGAATACTTTCGTGTGTTTGTCTTCCTTGTTCTTTTTTTTTGTTTTTTTTTTTTAATAGCTTCCGTTAGTCATTGCTTTTTCATCTTCTTATTTAAGTAGATTCTTTAATTTTTCAATTCAGCTGTTTTCATCTCGATTGTCTTGCATGCATGCGCTTTCCTGTTGTCTGTGTATAAGAATTGTTTCGAATATCCTTCTCTGTGTGCATCTCCTTCTCTCTTCTTTAACAAATACAATTCAAAATATTATTATTAGCGTTGTCGTCGTCGTCGTCGTCGTCATCGTCGTCATCGTTTTTGTTGCTGAAATCTTCATTGTTTACGATACATTTCCTCGACACATATGCGTACAAGTATAAAATGTTGCAGCATTTGGATTGAGTGAGAGTACTGTATGAAATGATACCGCAGAAGAAAATTTCTATAGCATTTCCTTTCGTGAGTTGCTGCTCTACTGGATTTTAGTTGCACTTATATAAAGTAAGTTGCATTTTGCAAATGCAACAAATCAGATTTCTTTTCTCTTTCTCCCTATTTGATTCGGTCTCTGTTTCTGTCTGGGTTCTATTCTGAAACTTTTCCCACCTTACACAATATGTTGTATGTACATATGGTGAACGTTATAAATTTAAGTATTCATAATTCTTTACTGTCACACTGGCACTCTAAATCTTTTTGCTTTAGTTTAGTTTTAGTGAATATAATATCACATTTGCATAAATACATACATATAATGATGTCTATGTATTTATATATGATTTATTATGTGTTAGTCTATGTTAGTATTCCTCTTCACGTTTGACTACTTGTGGGTTTTTGTCTGTATCAATGTGAATGTGAAGAGGGTGTATGTGTGTATATGGCATGTTTCCGTTTCCTATTTCCGAGTATGACGCTTACTTGTTCATTTAACTATATTTATGATTATATGTATATATATATTTGCATATATATATTTGTGCGTGTATGCATGTGTATATGTATTTTCTTTCTGTGTATACAAAATTGTGTACTTTTTGTTTGTTTATATATTAGTTGCTTTTTTTCAGTTAATTTTTTTCTACAAAACAAAAACACACTCTTGACAAATCAATTTAACGCTCTTTGCTTGATATTTCCTTGTCACTTTTGAATAATAAATTTTTTGTATTCATGCGCATAGTGTGATGTGAATTCCTTGAATGAATTAAAATTTTATTTTCTTGATATTGGCATTTGTTTTTATTGCAAATAATCTGGTAAATTTTTGTAATTAAATTGAAATAAGCATAATTAATTTCAATTTAATTTGCGATACGATTAGATTTGATATTATTCTAATTTTTTATATATTTTATATATAAGAGTATGAATAGCCTCTCAATTGATAATGCAGTGGTGTTTGTCTTATGGACTCGAAAGAATATTATTTTGATTTCTGTATTCTCTTAAAAGCGCTCAAAGTCTGTCTAAAACCATTATTCTTCTGTACATCATCTTCTTGTTAATTTTAGTGAAAGCTGTTTTTTTTTAGTCTAACCATTATCTATTCACAGTCATCCAGCTGAGTTAACATTCTGATCAGTCATTGCTGGACAGTGACTTTAATGATTTTTTTCACAGCTCTTTGTATTTGTCCCACCACTTAGCCACGATGACTTTGTACATTTTATTCTCTTATCTATGTTTTTAGTACGAAATTGTATATTAAGTAAAACTATTGCGTATTGCATTTCATTAAAAATCAATGAAAGTGAAGCAAAATAACGAAAACAAAATGTGAATGAATGAAAAATAATAAGACAAGGAAAAATACTCAAATGTAAAAAATGGATAAGTAGAAACTTTACGAATTTAATTATTCAGGTCAAAAGACCAAAAGAGAACAAAACTTTATAGAGTTCTTACAAACAAAAAAAAAAAATTGAAAAAAAGAAAAGAAGAATAATAAAAAAAAACAAACCTGAAAAAAATTGTATGGAAAGCCACTCGCGTTAACAATGCGAACACACACACAAATAACGACTTATTTCAAAAACAACGAAAAGCATACAGCAACGTAATTTGTACAACAGTAGCAGTGGCCACATAGAATACGGAAATGAAACGCATGTAGTAATTTAGTATATTGTACGAGTATAATAAACAGCAATAACAATGTTTGCTTTTAGCAGACATCACTACTTAGACTATGAATAGCGTCTGCAGCTATGGTAACCTTTGACCATGCATTCTTAAAGCATTATAATAAAGAGTACCTATCACTTGGCGTTATTATTTTTGCTATTATTTAAGTAGATACTTGTAGTTAGTTGCGAAGTTTCTCAGTTTTTTTTTTACATCTTATGCTATTCGACTGCAACTAATTCATTCAGTTTTTATGTATTTATTCATTTATACCATATATGTTGTTGTTCTTGTTAATATCATTATCATATTCTTATTTTTGCAAAAAGCTACAAAAGGTTAACTAAGCACGGGGAAAAATAATGAAGATTACGAAATGTGAAAATGAAACTTGTATGTTTTCATTTTGGGTTTTTTTTTTTGCTTTGCATTTTGTACCTTATTTTAATCGTTTATCAACTTTAAATATTAAAATTTAGATTACTTAAATGGTAGCAGTTCAATTTGGGGTTCATTAGCATCTACCATTTGGTTGGTTGGGATAAAAATTGCAATATTTTTACTTGTAATAAATAATTTTCGACATTACAGCAAGTAATTGTGCAATAATATCGAAAATTGCTAAAAAAAAATGTTCGACGTTTATGCACTTTTTTTCGATATAAATGCACAGTTTGACATTAATGCATGAAAGTGCCAGCAAATTTGTTGACATTATTACACTTTTTCGACATTAATTCGTTCGACATTGATGCATTGATACATTTTTTTGACATCAAACAATTTCGTACAATAACGTCGAAAAGTCTTTGCACTTTTTTTTCGATATAAATGCACTATTCGACATTAATGCATGAAAGTGCCAGCAAATTTGTTGACATTATTACACTTTTACGACATTAATTCATTCGACATGGATGCATTGATACATTTTTCGACATATGACAATTTAGTACAATAATGTCGAAAAGTGCTAAAAGTTTCAAAAAATGTCAGTTCGTACGCTAAACGGAAATAAATTTCAATTTCAGAAGCCACATGAAACTCAAATGATTGTATAATTTCTATAATTCATTTTTCCTGCACTTAAGGCTTGGCAGCCTAGATAGGATTTATTACACAAATTGATTAGAAATACCCATGTGGAGAGGCTTCTTTGAATGTGTGAGACTCAAAGAATACCTCTGTTGTTTTCAATTGAGCAGATCTTTGCTCTTCGTCAGATCCAAGTGAGATGGTAATTGGTTGAAAAAGTTGCGCTACCAAAGTCCTTAATGGAACTCTTTCTAATTTTTCCAACAAATCATTTGTTAATCGATAAGAAAATTCATATTATATTTTAAAGTGATTTTTGTAAATTATTTATTTTAATATTCAAACTTTTGAAATCATTTTTCTGTTTTTACATAATTAATTGTAGAATGAACAAATCGATAAAATTTAATTTAAATGCTATTAAAATTACTTGCAAATGCATTACAAAATTATTTATTTAGTAATTAAATATTTATAATATGACTATACATTAGGACGGATCAAATAGTAGGGCGAAGAAAAGTAACCGTAAAAAATTGTATAGCACAAAAAGTAACTACATACGAATGTTTTTAATGAAATTAGTGAAAGAGAAGATTAGTCTAAGATCAATGTTGACCTAATAGATTTTAACGCATTTTAAAAATTTCTTAATACATTTGTCAAAAGATGATTATAGATTTTTGCACAAATATCCAAATGATAGAGAGCGAAATCATTGGGAGTTTCTTGTTGTTTGGCAAAAAATTTAATCCGCCTTACTAAACTTTCATGTACTCGCCTGCTGTGTCCTCTTTCTTTTTCAATTTCAAACAGTTCACAGCACTCATTTACCTATTTTATACTAAATTTCATTCGAATTCAAATTTATTCCATTAATTTGTTTATGTATGTAGTACAAAACATAGATGCCTATTAATTTCTATTTATACATATTTTCAATTGAAGTCATAATGAATAGTAGGTATTTACAATTTTTTTTTTCGGAAATTTTCAAATAGATTTTCAAAAAAGAAACACGAATGTTTATTTTTATATTGTTACATGTGCATTCGTTTCCATTTCATTTGGTCTCATTGGAAATGTACATTTTTTTTCTGATCTTTTTGTTTTGATGAACTATATTATATGCCGTTTTGTTTACATAAAAATTTTAAATTTCCTGCTAGCTTTTTAGCTTTTTTTTTTGTATAGTATAGGTGCATATTTTGTAAAATATGCTTATAATTGTATGGCGGCTCATTTATTCATCTTTCACATACATATGAAGAATATTTGAAATGTTTCTCTGACTTTTATGCCATGCTGCGCTTTCGCATGTTGCATTGTTTAGTTGTTTAGTTATTGAACAATATAATTGAAGCATGTGGCGTATTGGGAATCTATTAAAAACATACATGCGAAAATATCATAAATTTGTGGCATAGTTTATGAACCATACATATGTTATTACTGGAAATGGTACATTTAATAGCTTTTATGAAATTTTATTTTATGGTTATTTATTTAATTTTAAAATACATATTGTGTGTTTTCAGCGATTTCTGTTTATTTAGAAATAATGTTTAGTACATTGTCAAAAGTATTTAATTCACTTTATTTTTATTAATAATTTTTAGAAATTCGTTCTATTCACTTTCGTTTTCACGAAATTAGATATTACTTTGAATTTACACGTCATCATGGGTATATTGATTATCGCACTGTGTCTCATGAATCCAACTGCCTGTTAGATTCCACTATAATTGCCATATTTAATATGCAATTTTGCTGAAAATCATCATATAAAATTACGTATTTTTCCTAATGCAAACATGGACGCGTGGATTAGCAAAATCAGAATGAAACCACGCCTACCTATGGTACAAACGTTTGTGTCTATAGACTGCATGACGTCAAAGTTTGTTAATTACTTGTAATTTCTTTAAAAATCAATTAAAAAACTGCACGTTTTCGATCAATTAGCTATTACTAAAATCTGAGTAACTTTAAAGTCTCCAATGCGTATTTCCATATTCATATGGCTTTAATTTGGCAATAAATTTATCACAATAATCATCATCATAATTGCTCATAATTAAAATGAGATTTCCTTTTAAATAATTTTATTATGAAGATTACATTCTCCATAAAATACTTTTCCCTTTCATCTTTTCAATTTTTTATTCAAATTCATATGCAGTTCAAAGTTCATTAGTAATGGAATAAAATTATCTGCATCATACAAATACAATACAAAAAATTATAGATTTTGTAGTCATACAATTTTCTATTTTTTCTTTTTTTGCGCATTTATTTAAATGTTTTTATTTTTCATTTATTTCTGCTAATTTATCTATGTATTTTTTGTTTGTTTTTTTTTGTGCGAGAGTCTTTACTTCTGGGTTATTTTATTAATATTGTATATGCACAAGACTATATGAATATTGCAAAAACAAAATGATAAAAAGAAAATGCATCAACTGCTTCATAATTTCATAAAATAATAATGATAATAATGATGCTAATGGTGATGGTGCAAATGAAGACGATGATCATGATGACGATGATAATACTGTTGGTGAATGAAAACTAGTGCTGGACAGATGTTTTACTTGTTCTACACTAATTGTAGTATTTACATATACACACACACATATACAGAGGTTACTTAACTCGACTCGATAATAAATGTATCTAGTAATGGTATTCATTAGTGAATGTGGGTGTTTTTTTTTTGTGTAATATTTATTCTTTGAAATTACTTATGCATTTTGTCTTATAAGCAATTTCTAGTTGTTATTTCTTTATAATTACAGTTATAACATGCATACATTGGTATACATTGTACCCTATAGCTTAGAGTAGATGCTAAACTTTCTTATAGTATCATGCCAGTAATTTGAAAGAAATTATAACAAATCATTAGAGTTGACATCTTATCGTAATATAAAATATGAAACTATATATTGGATAAAGTTGAAAATTTTGACATTTTATAATTTGATATGTGTCATTTTCTATTCTATTCGAGAATATTTATTTTTCCTAGAAATTTATCCTTTTCTAGATACAAGATATTTACATAATTTTATTTGTCCTTAATCACCTTCATATTATACACGCACGCTCGCACGAAGATTATAAAATGCAAATATGTAAATGTAAGTTTTGAATTAATTTCTATGGCATAATTTTTTTTATGCTGAAAATTCAGATTTTCTTAGAAAATATTTATCTTGCCAGTAGTATCAAACATTTTTTTTGTTTATTTTGTATTTATACAAAGTTTAAAATATTAAGTGCTCAAGTTGTTAGAACGTTTTTGTTCTTTTCTTTGTAAAAAGTTGATATTATTTTCTGTAAGCCTTAAGCTTTTTGGTGGCTTTTTCTTATCGCACTATTCTCATTATATTTTCATTAATGCTAATCACAAAACTTTATTGAATGTATGTTAGAATTTTTAATAAAATATGCAATTAGTTCAAAGATTTTATGTAAAAAAAAATTACTATTCAAATGAAGAATTTAATAAATTATGCAGTGCAATATTATGGAAAATAATCATTCGGAGAAAATTTTTGAATATTTTGAATACTTAATATTGTTAACAATATTATACTACTATATAATGGAAAAGAAACTTAAAGCTTTCCCTAATCCCTAATGATTTATATTATAGACAACTGCTCTCATTTTGATCAAAACGTATTATATCGTTTTCTATGCTAAATGAACTTTCGAAGGAAGAAAAAATTTCCGTTGACCGTAGCTTGGATTACACATACTAATGTTATTTAGATTTACTACAAAATTATTATTCTATACAAGATCTAAAGGTCTTGAATCTCTTTATGACAATGAATTTATTATTCATTAAAATTGCATGCTCTCACAATAAAAACTATACCAATATAAATGCTTTTTCTCCTATACATAAAACATATCCAACAACAAGTTGCAATAGCAATAGTAGTAGTAGTAGTAGTAGTAGTAGTAGTAGTTAGTAGTTAAAAGATGCAACTGCATCATCTAAAGACCGCTAAGGTCAATAACATTCAACTTAAGTCTTTCATATAATTATCTACATGTATTCTTATATTTTTACACTAAGGAACAAAACCACAAAGAAGAACATTGAAAAAGATGCAACACACGATGTTAAAAGATCAATATAACTACAGGAGAAGGCAAGAAATTGAAGAAAGACGGAGTGAAGAAATTTCAAAGAAAAACATGTTTCGAAAAAGCAACTGCTGTTGCAACTTCAACTTGTAATTAATTACATGAGTTGTTTTAAAGAAAGTGGCATAGTGCATAGTACATTGTAGTAGTAGTAGAAATTGTGGTAGTAGTAGAAGTAACCCTGCAAAAAATGCGACGTGTCTGGGATGTGCCCGGAATCAGTCGCAAAGGAACATGCGACTAATCACACTTTTGACCTCTTTTGACCTCTGTTTCCTTTTATTTGAATATGTCCTATGAAGAGACCAATTGTACCCTTTTATACCCGAGCGGGTATAGATGTGGTTTAGTCGCCTTCTATAAATAGATTAGTTCGAATTTTTCATTCAATATAATTCTCAATTACATTTTCATTTCCACTATTTGACAATTTACCCACATTTTCTCTTTGCCGCTATTCGCATCATATTAATTTATTTTCATTAATTGCATAATAATTCTCTTCTAAAATTCTCAAATAAAAAATGTTTTTTTGTCTAAAGAGATTTATCCCGGATTACTCTCTTTAGATATTGGTCGCACAATTTTTTGCAGGGAATAGTAGAAATAGTATTTACTATTGTAGTATAGCATCAGCTGAAATGTAAAAGATTCAAGACTTGAGAAGAGCTTTTTGGCATGTAAATGCTTATGTATGCATATGTATGTACCTATATTAGTGTGCGCGTTAGTTGTATGGGAAGAAATTTTTAAAGATTCTGTAGAAAAAATATTCATTTTTGCAAGAATTTATGTTTTTAAGAAATAGAGACTATTGGCTATATATGAATTTGAACGTTCTTCTGTAATTTATTTACCTTGAATTTTCGAAAAAAAAAAATGTTCTTTAATTTGTATTTCCAAATAACGATTCTTTTGCTGAATGGTTGGTCGGTATCTTTCAAAAAATGTTCTCAGTACCACTAAAATGCACCTTAATCTACTTATAATATATAAGTATATAGCTTACATGTGTACGGTTGTACATAATATAATATATTGTATATACCAGAATAATGCCGCATCATTAATGATTGTTATACGAATACTCGTAAATGTTGTAGTTCTTGTTATCTTGGCACGATTGATGCAATCTTAGGATTAAACAAGCATTGAGTAGTATATACGCATATGTAGACACACTCAAACACACTCATACATACTCAAACACACTCATTTATACATATATAACCATATACGCACACATACATACATACAAATATTCGAAATCGAATGAATTCCAAAATTAGCTTTGCCTTAAGTGTGCGCCTATAGGCAAAACACAGAGAGAGAGAGGGAAGAAGTATTACAAGAGAGTAATTAATTTACGGTATCATGCATTAGAAAAATGATGCTATTTAATATATTCATACACAGATATGTATATTAGACATGTAGCTAAAAGTGTTTGAAATATTTGGAATATCAAGTTTTTCTATTTTACCCACCTAAAACTTTTCCGGAAGCTTCAGGAAAAATAAATTTGCAACAAAGAATTTTTTTTTTCAAAATTGTTGCTGCTTTATTTTAATTCTCTAATTTATTTCTGAAAATTTGAGCATATCTAATGTTAATACATACATATATCTATTTAAATATATAGGCATGAATGTAAACAAAAATAAACAATTCACCGCGATGATAAATCTTTGTGGTTAAAATTAATTGAGCAATTTTAGTCTATTTATATACAAGAGCTTACGGCTATTACAAATGAATTACAATAGATATTTTGATTTATTAGGTACTTTTTAAAATATGCTCTAGATCTCCTATAGGTATCTAGAGCATATTAGTTAGTAATCATCATAATATCATACCATACAAACCATAACTGCTCCATAACTAAGTCATTCTTCTATAAAGTCATTCTAAAAAACTTATTTGGTGTCAGTATTATTAAATATTAATATTAACAAATATTATTAATTATTAAATATTATATAAAATATTTCTTTATCTGTAAATTCTAAAATCAATGAACTTCATGATTTCATCATAAATAATGGATAAATACTGAAGCCATGGTTATCTTTAAAATACTTTAAAATGTTCTGCAATATTTTTGTGCCAACATCTCTTTAATTCAAATTCCTATTAAGGAATAGTATTCTTAAATATAAATACATTTGAATTTTTGGTATATTCTTTCCCGTTGTTCTTTTTGTTGTTATTGTTGTTCATCTTATATACATTAAATGCCTTAAGCTGCGGTGGACAACGGCAATTTTTAGACGTAACACGTGCTGTAAAGTATGCGCCTAAGCGTAAATAATGTTTATTAACACCAAATGCAGACCACAGCAATGCCTTCTATTCTTACAACAACAACAACAACAATAGCAACAATAAAATATATCATCCGACTACTATATATTTCTCATATTAATTATTATTTTTATTGCTGTTGTTGGTAAGCCATGCTGCCATTTATATATGTTTTTTTTTGTTTGTTTTATTTGTGATTGAATTTCGTTGGGTTACTTGGTTGGCGGTTTTTTGATGATTCCTCATTTCTTTTTTTCTGGTTTATTAATTTAACCCATTTTTCCTTGTGAAATTTACATAGATTTTAATATATTATGGACAAAATCAGTGGTTAAATGAAAGTTTTTAATACCCCAAATTTGTAAGAGACACCTTGCACTAAAATTTCAATGCTTTTAGCCGAACCTCTCTTTCAGCGTTGATGTGCGTGTTAAATTTTGATAATTCAATTGGAAAAAATACCGAACGGCTTTGTCAGTGAGCTCTTACATAAGCCTTTTTCGTATAACTATTGAAATGATTGTCAACTGCTTCCGAACAGCTGGGCATCTTTTGAAAGAATAACTCTTTTTTGCCATTAAATTCAAATTCGTATTCGATCACTCACGACCTATGATTCATGCACTGAGGATCATATGATCACAATATGAATGTGAGACGCCTCTGTAGCATTTACTTTTCGAATAACTTTACAAACTTGATGTTGTTACAAGTCAACAATGGTTAAAAATGGGTTAATTTATTTTTGGCGAATTTTCATATGGTTTTTCCTTTTGGGTTGGTGAATCTTATTCTTGCTACCTACATATTGTTGGTAGCTGCGCAGCGATAAAACCTTCAGAATTCTACAACCAATTCATTTATCTTACTTATAATGATGTTGTTTTTGTTATTGTTGTTGATAATTTTGATAATCATGATGATAATGATGATGATTATAATAATACTAATATTAATGATGATAAAGCACAGCTGTGTGTGTTTCTTTAACTCCATCAAATGCATATGTTGCTCAATGTTGCGATACATACACTATATACATTTGTAGATGTAGCAATAAAAAATATTTGTAATTAGCATTAGGTTGTTGTTAGTTGATTTTTTCATATTCTTCTTCTTCTTCTTTTTGGTTTCTACATATAAAAATATGGTTATTATTTTTTGCCCTTTGGCATTCCTGTTATTATTAAAGGAATACCACTTTATATTGTTGCCTTGCCTTGGCGGCATGTGCTATAACGGATATGCTATGGGCGAATATTCGAATATTTGTTTTGTTTTGTTGGCTAAATTATGGTTTAATTTCAAATGTGTTATTATTTGGGAAAAATTTAATTTCTTAATTTGAAAAACGCTATTGTATATATTTAATTTCTAGCCATGTGCTGGCAATGATATTATTTTTTTGTTTACTATAATCGGTATTATTATGGCACACGTAAATTGTGAATTAGCGTTAGTCATGATAGTAGAATTTATAATTATAATTATTTTAATAATACTAACCAATATCAAAATATTGTATTTTATAGATAATTGCTTTAGATGATGTTTGAGATAGACTCAACAGAATCGAATAACATATTATTGAAGGCAATTTTGCAATGAATTAGTTGGGTTAGATGGCGCAAGGTCTAGAGAGCATGGAGATGAGACAAGATTTCCCAACTTTAAACTTGACGCAATTTTTCATAAGTCATTCGTACGAAAATAGGCAATTTACTGATCCACTTGCAACATGACAAAAAAAAAATTGAATCAGGCAATTAAAAATCGAATTCATTAGAACCTATTTCAATGGCGCTAGTTGTATCAAAATATGTGTGATGCAATCTATAGTGACTTTTCCGACAACTCAATTGTAAAGTCTTACATTATACTCTATTTTATTTCTAATTTTAATTCACTTGCGAAATTAATTAAAGCTATGATACACACAATTATCTAGACCTGCTTCTCGTACCAATCGACGAAAATTTTTTTTAATTATGCCGTGATTTTTTTAACATAAATCCAAAAAACAAAGAATTTCTTTAATTTCGCAGTGTTTTTATTTTTGTATTTTACTAATTAGCCTAATATCATTTAGGTCATTATTGCATAAATTATGCTTTTCGTTTCTAAGGCATCACCATCAACCTCATCATCATCATCATTATTGTCGTCGTCGTCATTTTTGCAAGCAGCAAATAGGCAAACATTTTTTATTTGTTTTATTTATTTTTTATCCATTATTTTTATTATTTTTATTGTGATGAAAATTAAATTTAATTTCTCAATAGACCTACATACACAGTTTTCATTTCCAATGTGCTGCCTGGGCTGAAGCCATAATAATTGTATTGAAAGTTGTATTTATTATCATTTGAAAAAAGTGTAGGTGCATTATTAATTTTGAAATCTTTGGTTTTTTAATATGATTTTTCAATTAAAAATAATATTTTAAAGACGTAACTGTATTATCGAAATAGTAGTAGTAGTCGAAATTAATTATAATGAACTATATGTAGTGTGTACAATCTACACAAAATTTAATTGTATTCGAAATTAATTTTCTCGCGTGAAAATTAAATTATCTAAATTACCACATACGTACTACTAACACATACTAGGTACTATGTATATATTCAAATATGGCTTTGTAATACTTTGGTGAGAGCACGCGCATAAAATCGCAAATTAATTCACGCTTTTTAAACCACATGCTGTTAAGCAAGCTACTTTACAATACACCCAAAAAAAAAACAATAGCAACCACGATAGCAACACGGCATTTAAGCGTAATGCATATGTATGTGTTTAGCATCAGGCAGGCAAAAAAAAAAAATGGAAACGATGAAAAAGTTGAAGAAAAACTTTGAAAAATCATATTAGAGAGAGACCCTATTGTTGTTCATTCTATTGGCAACATGAACAGCGCCAGAAGCCAATGTAATGCATAAAGCAAACATAACACATAACAAAACATAAAGAAGAATATGAAAAATACTTTATACTTCAAGAAATTGCATCAACCCACCCCTCTATCTCCTTTTCGTGGATGGAGAACTCAATCCAAAAATAGAACTAGTATATTTACTGCTATTCCCGTTAACAAAATGAAAACACCGCACACGAGTGCGTGTAAATAAGAAGAGTGTAAGAGGTATAAAAGAATAACAACAACAACAACAACAGCAATAAAAACAACAATAGCAGAATAAAGGAATCATTAACCTAACGTCTAAGAAAATGAAAACAAAACAAAATGTTGATTAAATTAATTTGGCATGTGGCAAAAACGCGTATTAGGTTCAAACGTGTCTTACACCATGATACATAGTTATGAGGAAAGCTAATATAAACAAAAATACAACAACAACAAAAAAATGGTAAAACTTAACTTCGGTAATACTGAATCTTAGATACCATAAGAGACATACAGACATACTTTAGGTATAGTTATAATCGATACACGCCTATAGGTCCGGTAGTTTATGCGCCAAGTGGTCGAGTACATACTTTAGTATGAGAGCTAGGTGTAGTTTTCAGCCGATTTTGCTTATTTTCGATTATGTCTATTAATTAGTAAAAATAATCGTAACTACCGAGTTTCAGCTTGATAACTTTATAATTTCGTGAGTAAAGCGTGAAATCACACAGTCGATTTATGGGACGTAGGCATAGTTTTCATCCGATTTCGCTCATTTTCAAACTCAATAATTCATTAGAAATTGTAATTGTATGCAACGAATTTCTGCTTTGTATCTTTATATTTTCCTACACAAAGTGTGAAAACATATTTACTGAAAGCATAAATTTGTATGGGAGCTAGCCGTGGAATTTTTGTTTTTTTTTTTAATTCATTCAATTCAGTACATGAAAATTAAATTATAGAGACAAGTAGCAACACACTTAAGGTAATATTCGTATTATTTTATTAATAATAATGTATAAAATAGGCTTCTACAATGATTGTGCTACATTGTTGCAAATAGAAAATAAAAAATTTATACAAATCTTAAATAAATGATAATAAAAAAAAATATGAAAATAAATATTACATGTAAAGTACGTCTGAGAGTGAGGCACAAAATTACGTGAATATCCTGTTTTAAAGCAAAACAACAATAACAACATTTACATACTACTACTACTAGTATTAATATTGTTGTTGTTGTTGGCGTGATAATTCTAGCACATTGTCTCAACAGTTATTAAGCGTGTGTTGTCATCTCATATCTGCGAGTAGAAGCAACAATCGTTACAATAACAACAACAACAGCAGGCAATATTGGCAGCATAACGGTTAATGTTGGAAAATTTGTTCATGGAACGAGCCTTGCGTGTACGTGTGTGTTGTTGTTGTGTGTATATTGTGCAAAAATAGAACATTTAATTCCATTTTTCTGTTTCATCAACAACTGTACCAACAACAGCAACAACAACAACAGCAATTGTCAGCAAATATATAAATACCACTTGAAATGCGTACAAGCGCCATATCAGAGAGGAGGAGTAGTGTGTAAAAGGACCATGGTTGGCAAACAAGTATGTAATAATGACAGTGTGAAAGAGGGTATGGGAGAAAAAGCGAGATATCCAGATTAGTGGGGTGCATCCCCATAATAAGGTCGCTTGTTGGTATTTTCTTTTGGATAAATGCTTGATTGTTTCTTTTTGTACAGCTGTGCATGTGTGCTGTTTTTATATTTATACACACGTATATGTTTATGGCAGAGTGCTGGTATGATTGGGCGTGACTGGGGTGGTTGGTAAGCGCTAGCCATCGCACTGGTTACGTACATAGTAATAGATATCGTACAGAGTCAAAAAATGTCCAAATTCGATTTTATTTATGTTGATGATCGCATTTGTGGTACTTAAATACATAATACAATGTTGAAGGTGGTGATGCTGATGATGGTAGTGAAGAGGATATTTTATATTGCTATTTGCACAATATAGAAGAGACACACACATACGTTTCGATTGTATGTTGATGATACGCACAAGGATTTTTAATGGATTTTTAATCCTATGTTTTGTGTGTGTATGTGTGTGTGTGTATGTGTGTGTCTATAATCGAGTATTTGTTTGCGTATATTTATGTATTTGGCAGATTAGAAATAAATTGGATATTTTCTTTCAATTTTCAAACATTTTATTATTTGCTGTTGCATTACCAAAATACCGCCTTCATAGCCTCCCACTATTATTCGCCTCGAATAATTTTCCAAATACAATATTATTGTTCATCGCCTATGAGCATAGAAATATTTATGCTCACTCCCATAACAAAATAAATAAAACATTTAACCTCTTTCTTCGATGACCTTTTACCCCTCTCTTCAACTCTAATGAGAATACATGTGTGAGAGTACAAAGAAAACGAAGTCCATGCGACAATACATTACATATTGAACATATCTACGTCCAGCTCTTCCTTTATCACAATACGCACACATACAAATGGACTATATGAAAGTGGCTTGGTGTGTGCACAATTCAAAAATTGATTGGAAACATTTTTTTAAATTATTTTCATTATTTTTTTGCTTTTCACATTTCACTTGTTTTTTTTTTCGAGCTTGATGGTCTATGTCTCTTACACTCAATGAACCTTATTGTTTTGTATTTTTACTTCATTTTATTTGTACATCATTCTCCTCCATGATTCGTACATGAATGGTCATTATTAAATAGTACGCGTACTTACATATATATACGCGTACAAGTACTAGTACATAATACTATTATTCCCATCATATTTTTGTTTACTGCTCTATTATGTTTCCTAATATTAATTCAATTATTTTTACGTACCATAATTTAGAACCATAGAATTTGTGTTATTCTTATTTCTATTTTTTTTTTTCATATTTATCAAATAATTTAAATTCAAAACACGTACGATACAACCAATGCGGAATTGGGTGTGGGTGAGGGTGGGGCACATAAAGCATAAATAAAATCAACAAGAAACGCGTAGAAGACTATTGGGAAAAATAAATATTTTTCTACAATGGTATTTGTAGAAATAATTGAAACAACAACAGCATATTTCAAAAAAAATAGGACAAAAAAATAATTTAGTAGGTGTGGAATAGTTACAAGGATTTTTAAATCATATTTTTCATATGTAGGACTTTACAGTTTTTGAAACATACCCTTATTCTGATCGTAGTTTATTAAACGGTATTGTGCCCAGTACTCTCAAAACGTTGAGAATATTTTGAGAAGTACTTGCATACATGTCTCTATCTGCTGGTCGCACGTTAACTGGCGTAATTATAGAGCGATTGAGCTGAAAATTGCTTTCGACGATTATTTTCACCAAAGAACATATGAGATAGTAAGTGGGCAAAATCTGATAAAAACCATGCTTATCTTCCATACAAAAGTATGTTGTGGAAGGCATGTCTGCACACTTTACACCAGAAAATATAAAGCTAACAAACTAAATCTACGTATATGAAATTTGTATGATCCCAAAATGAATATGCGAGAAAATCAGCATGATTGCATGAAAATCAAGCATAGCTCCCATATAAAAGTATATCATTGAATGGCTGTTTTGACACTCTGTGCTTAATAATATAATGTCATCAAGCTGAATTTCGGCACATACGATTATATTTACCAACTAGTAAACATACTCTAATATGGGACACTTCGAATAAAAATCAGTTCTACCTCTCATACAAACTTAAATAGTACATCTGAATGTATGTTTTCACACTTTCTACACGAAAATATTAAGTTATCAAGCTAAACCTGGGTACATATGATTAAATTTATTAATTAATCAATATAATGTAAAATGGGCTGAATCGTATAAAAACCACACCTACCTTCCATACAAATTTATGCTTATTTCAGTATTTTTTCATAATTTGCGCACGAAAATATAAAGTTATCAAGCTAAAACTGTTTACGTACGATTAAATTTATTCATTAATGGACATAATGTAAAATGGTCGAAATTGTATAAAATCTACTCTATGCTCTCATACAAAATTCTAGTTCCATATGTATGTTGTCACACTTTCCCAAATTTCCTCTCTGTGTGCTATGTTTACAAGCAGCATAGAAAATATGTCATACTTTTAGGGTGGATGATAATGATTTAATCATATTTTTTCTTAAATAAATCATATTTGATTTATATTTTCAAGTTCAGCTTATTATTATATATTATTTCTTATTATTGTAGTTCACAATTAGGATATGTATATGTTCTCATATTGGGAATTATTTATTATTTATTATTATTTATTATATTTATATATTATTCATCTACAAGAACTTCGTTACTAAAATTCGCCGATATTAAATTTTCTTATTATTAAAAATATTTAAATTTAAAAGAAATAAGAAATTTAAAAAAAAATTCATATATTATGTTAATTTCTTTGATAAATTACAAATACCAAACTGAAGTTTTCATCTGAATTTGGCAAATCATTTAGTTTTCAAATATTTTTGACTCCATCAACTTAAAAATTAGAATCACACAATTAGAAGTTTTTACGAAAATTGATTAGTTAGCATGTGAACCAAAAAATTTTAAAGCATTTAGTTATTTATTAAAGAGTAGGTAGGTACTATAAATATAATAATTTTTTTCTATTATAATTGTAATGTATCAAATTGATTTTATTCAGTTTTGATTACTATATAACATATATTGCTTGATAGGTGTTTTCGATATTAGTTCATATATATTATTAAAATTTATACAACAGAGAAGCGCATCTATTACAAACGCCCTAATAATTGAATGTAGGTGGTTTTTATAGCAGAGCGATTATTATTACGAAGATAATTACCTTCACTTCCCCAGCGATTATGATTATTATTAATGTAATTACAAGAATTACATTAACTTTCATATATCTACTATCACTTATCATATATTGTCATATATATGTATGAACATACGATACAAGCATATTACTTGAAAAATTACTAATACGAATACTACATATTTTCCACCTTGAATATATATAGTACATATATTATTGATATTACCGCTACTATTATAACTTGTACTACATACTTATACTACACAACCATTAGTACGTATGTATTACATACCAAACTGAAATGTTTGTTATTCATAATGTTTGTATATCACGAAAAAAACAAAATTATATTTTATGACAGCAACAACAATAACAACTACACCAATGATGACTAAAATGTGTATAGCAAAGCAACAGTGGAAAATGTATTCTCATAAAATTGTATATAAAAACGACAATTTAACAGAGCAACACTCAAGTATATTACATTCATACATACGTATACCATTGTATATTCCATGTGATTGTATGTATATGGCCATAAAGAAAATTTTATGAAAATCATGACGAAAGAACATGCAATATTTGATTTTATACTTACTTACTCGCAATGAAATTAATACTATTACTAGTAGGTAGCAATAATATCAGATGTATGAGTGCCAAGTAGACATAAGTAGCAGTAATGTCAGTAGTTACGTGGGAATGTCCATTATGTCTCTATCAAAGTTGAGTTTTTTGTGAAAAAATTCTAAAAAGTCTTCTGCATGTAGAAATTATTAAATCAATGTCAAATTTATATTTATCGTTATTTTTAATAAAAAATATGAGATTCTTAATCCCACTTATCCCACAAAAACCTTGCCTTTTAACACTTTGTAGTAATAAATCGTATAGATTGCACTTAAAGTAATGTTAATCTTTCTCACTGTGTAGTATAATAAATCGTCGTTGTCGTCGTCGTCGTTGTACCTTAAGTAGTGTTAGTTTTAAGGTAGAAACATTCTTGATTAATACATTTTATTACTTATAATACGTACTCATATATATATACGCGGATAATCTGCTACATTTAACCATAAAGTATTATGATTTAATTTTTTTTTTTTAGTGACCTTTTTTTCGTGCTGGATATTTTAACTTTAATAATTTCATTTTAATAACCATTTTCCGTTCTACACATACTCACACGCACTATTACTATACATATACTAATGTGCTTAATAACTAATGACTTTAGATTATGAAATTGCCCATTAAAAATCCTTATTTCATTGTTTTCATTTTACCTTCTTCATAAAATTCAAACAATATAATATTTTCTTCTACTATAATTTCTTATAATATTGTAAATATGTATAGGTAGATACACATATGTGTAGGTGTATATAAAATCAAATTTAACTTTTATCGTAAAAAGTTATTTTTGTCGATTTTTTGTTTTTTCTCTACATTTTTTATGGTTTTAGTTGAGGTGAAAATTAAATTCTGCAGCAAATTTTGATTTCAAGTTAATTTAGTTTACAAAGAATTTAAAATTTTTGTGTGTTCGATTCTTGAGTTTTAAAGAAGCTTAATTTTTAAGTGAAATATATTCTATGAAATATTTCACTAATTATTTAAATTTAATTTAATTTATTTGAGAGTTTATATGAAGGATTTTATTGTTGTCTAGTAATAGATCAACCCATATTCTTTAGTTGGTTTAACTGATAAAGATAGAAAGTTAATTAAAAGATCTCTGAATGAAAGCAAATAAATGACAACTCAACTCAATCGACTCAATAAACTCACCTCAGCAATCAACTCAAAATAAATTTTATTTTTCAGAAAGACACAAATTTGTTGTCTCAAACGGTGATCACTTTTAGGAAAATTCTACGAAAAAAAAACGATGAAAAAATAATGTCGAAAGATTTCCATTTTCAAGAATTGCCTAATATGAATGGGTCTTTTCTACTGTTGTCCATATTTAACTAGTACAATGAGAGACTCTCAGAGAGACTGAGAAGAGAAGTTGATACAAGATTTTCTTACAATTTTAACGATTGTATTTATTTCTAAATTGACTTCAGATTTAATTCGTTACGTTTTTAATATCGATTCCCTATAACATTATTTCCCACCACACACATAAATTCCTAGCGTAAATTCACCTCCAATTTTTCTCACCCTTTCAACTGACGTTTCAATTTACCATTCAATTTCTCTTACTTTGTGAGCATTTAGCTAAACAACTAATCATAAAAAATAACGATTTATATATAGTAAATTTTTTGAAAATCTTTTATGTATGCGATTACCTATGTTTTTTTATTGCTCTTTTCTTTTTTTGCATTTCTCCTTTTATGTTGCAACAGAAGAAATAATAGAAATGTTAAAATCACGCAAAGGTATTGGTCGAATTTAGTTCAACTTTTGTTCTTTCAATCGAAATACGTAGGTGCAAAATTTATTCACACTATTTCTGTCGCAAGTTAGTAGCTGGAGTGTAAGAGGAATAATTCTTTTACATTTTCTCACACTCATTTCTCAATGCGTCCTTTGGTTCATTTTCTATTTGCTCATTGTACAATTTTTTCACAAGGGTAGAGGGGTGGGGTGTGTTTTCGAAAAAATTACCTGTGACTTTATTAGTGTCATTAAGAAATGTATGCGCGAGGTACTGTGTAAGTTGCGTTGCGTTATGTTACATTATGCGTTTTTCTTTTTTTTTTTTTTATTGCTGTGAAGCAGAGTGAATGATGTCTGTTGTGGACATCGAAACTGATGGTTTTTGCACACAAATAATATACGTCTTTTTTGTTTTTTCATATTATTTTCTTTAAAGTTTTTTGCTCACCTATTTCTTTGTATTACGCTTGACAACATGAGGGTCGTCGTCGTCGTCGTCGTCGTCGTCGTCGTCGATGTCGCTTTAATTATGTTAACTGGTGTTGGCAAGTACTATAAAGTACTATATATAACATCGGTAGTAGTATAGTAGTAGTCGTTACAATAGTTAGTGTTGTTGTAATTTCAACATGTAATATCCTTTCTTCCTTATATTTACCTGCGTGCGTGTTTTCGCTCCTCGACTCTGTGTACTACACTCACCTCTTTGCGAAATCAAACGGAATGGCTGAAAGCTAGCAACTAGCAAATACTCTTTCTCTCACATTTAATACCATCTGCGTGCATAAAGATATCTTCTAAATACCCTGCGGAGTACTTTTGTTAGCAGTTGGCAACAAAGTGATACATTATAACGATTACCTCGACAAGCAAAAGGTATAGAGCGAGAGAATACTAAGAATCTTGTACATACACACACACACACACACATACATAAGACGATGATGCCAGTGACCAGCGAATTGTGCAGCTACTGTTGCCTTTGGCTTTCAATTGCGTTTGTTGATTGCGTTGCAAGGACATTTGTTTTATCGACAACTTTATATCGAAGAACTAGATTTTAGTGTGCTTCGTTCGTGCGAGGCCAAGACACATTTATCGAAGAAGACACAATTTTATGTGATAATATTGTGAAATTTACAGATTTACATTAATTAAGTAAAGTTCTAATATTACTTGGTTGTTCCATCTATCTATTCGAGTATTTACGTACACAAAATATCGTGGAAAGCAATTTTCTCAATTTCAATTGGTTCATTAATTCCCAAATACAGTAACACTTTGTGATTCATTCTAGTGTGATTAATTTTGCTGCTGAGTAGACACAATAAGAAATTGAATATATTAAATAACTTGCATGTAGATTGCGTAGATTTTGCATCAGTTTAAGTGCTACATAACTAACCAACTGACTATCCAAATGCTCGTATTTGAATAAGTTTTATTCAGAAACTCATATACATATATTAGCATTCCAACTGAATGAATATATTCGTATTAAATTCAATTACAAAAACAAAAAAATATATATATTTTTTTTTGTTTACTGCCAAAATATTCATTTTGATTAATATTGCTGTGGTTCCGTCACTCTTGCCGCCCTCTCTTAGTATTACCATAAATATACAAATAAAGCCCAATACTCACTCACTCACTCACTCCAAACAATATTTTGTCTTCATTGCAGATTATCCACGCGTTGAAGTTGGTCCGGAGAATCCACTACGTGTTGAACGTGATCATACTGCCAAACTGGATTGTAATGTCGATGCCAAGCCAAAAGTGCCTAATGTGCGTTGGACACGCAATGGCCGCTTCATTAGTTCCTCGCTGGTGCACACAATACATCGTGTCGGCATTCAGGATGCTGGCAAATATACATGCTCCGCAGATAATGGCCTTGGCAAGACGGGCGAACAAGAGCTCATCCTGGATATATTGTATCCGCCGACAGTTGTAATCGAATCGAAGACACGCGAAGCCGAAGAGGGTGAAACCGTCAAGATACGCTGTAATGTGACAGCGAATCCGGCACCGATTACAATCGAATGGCTGAAAGAGGGCGCCACCGAATTTCGGTATTCGGGTGAAGTGCTCACTCTGCAATCGGTACGTGCTGAACATGGTGGCAATTATATATGCCGTGCCATCAACATAATGCATTCGCAGGGTCAGGAACGTAGTGAACGTATCGGCAATTCAACGGTGGCTCTTTTGGTGAGACATCGTCCCGGCCAAGCGTACATAACACCGAATAAACCGATTGTACATGTGGGCAACGGGGTGACATTGACGTGCACAGCAAATCCACCGGGCTGGCCAGTACCGCAATATCGCTGGTTCCGCGACATGGACGGTGAATTCTCGAGTACACAAAAGATACTTGCACAGGGGCCACAGTACTCGATACCGAAGGCACATCTTGGCAATGAGGGCAAATACCATTGTCATGCTGCAAACGAATTGGGCATTGGTAAGATGGCAACTATTGTGTTGGAAATACATCAGGCGCCACAATTTCTGGCCAAATTGCAACAGCATATGACACGTCGTGTTGCCGATGTCGACTATGCGGTAACGTGTAGCGCCAAAGGTAAGCCTGCGCCAAATATACGTTGGCTGAAGGACGGTGTCGAAATATCGCCCGAATTGAATTTGTACGAAGTGAAAACGAATCCCGATCAGGGACCCAGTGGCATGGTTACAGTACAGAGTATGCTAAAGTTCCGTGGTAAGGCGCGCCCTAATGAAAATCAGCTAGTACCCGGTGATCGCGGCCTCTACACGTGTCTCTATGAGAATGAAGTCAACTCGGCCAATTCCAGTATGCAATTGCGTATTGAACATGAGCCAATTGTGTTGCATCAATACAATAAGGTCGCCTATGACATCCGCGAAAATGCTATAATTGTCTGCAGAGTGCAGTCTTATCCAAAACCCGAATTCCATTGGCATTTCGGTAACAATCCCGCCTCGCTGACAATGTCCTCCGATGGCCATTATTTTCTCAACTCGACCAACGTCAAGAATGATATATACGAATCCAAACTGTATATTGATTCGCTCACACATGCCGATTACGGCGAGTACACGTGTCGTGTAGTGAACTCATTGAATGCCATACGCGCGCCCATACGCCTGCAGCAGAAAGGTCCGCCAGAGAAGCCGACCAACACGCGCGCCGTTGACGTTGGCTCGAACTATGTCCTTCTCGGCTGGGATCCCGGTTTCGATGGCGGCCTCAGCAATACGAAATTCTTCGTAAGTTATCGACGAGTACCGATGCCGCGCGAAGAGCAAATGATACCCGATTGTGCAACACTAGCGACCAGCAATACCGAATGGATGGAGTTCGATTGTCATCGAGATAATCCGTGCAAGGTGACGCCGCTCGATCAGCATCAGAGTTATGCGTTCAAAGTGAACGCGCTCAATACGAAAGGCAATTCGCCATACTCGAACGAAATAATGACAACGACAAAGGTTAGCAAAATACCACCACCGCTACATGTTACATACGATCCGAATACGAAAACGTTGGGCATCAATGTGGGCGCCACATGCCTATCGCTGATTGCTGTCGTCGAATCGATGATCAACGGTGAGACACCGATGGCTGCTTGGGAGATTGTCGATACGGTGAACTTGCAACTGTCCGGCAATGGACCGACATTCATGGAGACAGTGATTGATCGACTTGCGGTGGCACGTCGCACTGGCGGCGGGAGATCATTGGAGCGTACTCACAGCATACACCAGCAGCAGCAGCACCACCATCATCATCGTCAGAACAATGGCGATAATGGGGACGCTGATGATGATGATGATGACGATAATGGCGCTGCAATGAATACACTCGCTCTCGAAGACGACAACAGTCCAACTGTGCGTGTTAAATTATGTTTGCGGTCGAATCATGAGCACTGTGGCGATTATACCGATGCGGAAAGTAAGTTGATTGATTGCGTGTGTCTGGGTGTGTGTGTGTATGAATTGCAATTGGGACCAAAATACATTGATCGATTTAAATTTTAATTAATTTTTTCCAATTTCCGCGTTCAATTTCATTCCACTATGTATGGTACATATCGTTTCGCACATACAACATAAGAGACGCTTGATTGCCCATGTTCAAAATGTCACAAGAATGTTGTTTGTCGATTCGATTGAACTTTAGCGTGACATTGTTTAAATGACACAGTTCAAGTAGTCAACATTTATTGTATGTCCTTCTTTGACTCCCCATATTGAGAAATTTAATTACACTCACACATGCATGCCAGTGTATGTATATTTGCTACATTGTCGTTTACAGTGTGCTTTTTGTGCTTTTCTTACTTTGTTTTTTTGACTAATTTTTTTTTTGCTTCTTTCCACAGTTGGACGTGCTTACATTGCCGAAGCATCAGCGTTAGCAACACCCACCCTCATTGCAATTGTCGTCTCATGTATTGTGTTTGCATTATTTGTCGGTTTGTTGTTAATGTTTTGTCGTTGCAAACGCAATCAATCGAAAAAGAGTGCTGCTGCCAAGGACTATGAAATGGATTCGGTACGACCATCAATTGTTGCCGCACAACAGAGCCAAGCACCGCCACCATATTACCCGGCAAGTGGACTCGATAATAAAGCACTTGAACATTCGATGGATTTAGCCTTGAGTATGGAGGAGCAAAAGAGTGCTTTGTATGCGACACAAAATGGTTACAGCTATCATCCGAGCAGCGGTTTGATTGGTGGCGGCGGTGTTGGTGGTGGTGTTGTCGGTGGAATTGGCGGTGTCGGTGTTGGTATGGGTGTTGGTGGCGGTGTCGGTATGGGTGGTGTTGGCGGTATGCCTGGTGGATTGACAGGACATACAATACCAGGAAATGAATGTAAGTACATATGATATATGCATATACAAATACTATCTATTTATAAATGAAAAGTATTGAAAAAGTAAGGGAGACAGAGAGATAGAGAGAGAGAGAGAGAGAGAGAATAAGATAGAACGGACTCATCAATGAATTGTTTGAGTTTACTGAAAGTGCAACAAAAAAATTGCCATTTCGTTGTAATATTTCATTACGAGTTGCATACATATAGAAATAGCAGCTATCATCTATCAAGTTGGCTTACAGTGGATGCGCATAACAGCAAAAAAGACGACCAGCCAGGTGATATGTAGTTCATTACTCTCGGGCTATGGTGTATGTTTAACCACAAGCTGTTGCGAATGGTTAATTGGAATTGCTTGTTTTTGGATGGATAATTCTGGTAAAGAATGACATTCGTCTAGTGGTGTAACAACTTGTAAACAACTAATGTGTTACACAATAAATGGGCAAGCGTATTTCATCACAAAAACCATACAGTCCATCTCTACATTATTTTATGGCAACTGTGAAACCACAAGCTTAACCATCAACGTATTCTTCAACACCTTCTCAATTCAATGGTCCACACCATACACAAAGGTGTTTTGGACGACACCATACAATGACGTTATACTTGCACTTATACTCTCTCTCTTTTTCTTTTATAATTCCTCAATGTTTTTCTTTCATAATTTTTGTTGTTGTTGTGGTTGTATTTGTGGTTCCACACAATTCACAAAACGATTCATCGCTTCACTATTAATTACTTTTTGCTACAATTCTGGCACTGTTCAATTTTGCAGTTGCTATTGCTGCTACTTGTTTGTGCTATGTTGCTTCTTTTTGGTTGTTGGTATTGTGTGGAATACTTCAAAAAGGTTATAAAGTATGATCCTCCTTACACCACCATTGGGGTTGCTATTACTACAACACAACATCTAGATGGACGGTGAAGAGGAGCATGGCGATTGTGTTGATGGCAAATTAATAATTTCTTTGTACACCCTTTTTATATTGCTCTTAGTTACCCATGTATTCTCTGTCTCGGCTACTATTTCAGTTTCCACTTTCCTTTTGTGGTATTATTTTTGGACTTGTATTGGTTACTTAAAATTTATTGCAACATTTTGTGGATAATTAAATACGTGTATAAATATTTTCATCAAGAATAATCATTAAAATTCTCCACTTTATAGTGTCGAAGAAGCTTTGCAGTAAATATATGGCGCAACTAAATTATACCGAATTGACCTTCAATAAGTCTTTAGCTATGAGATTATATCAGCACGATAGCAATCAAAATAAAGGAAATACTTACTTACGATAATATACACATACATTTGATTTTGTGTCATTTTAAAGTTTGGGTAAATTAGTACACCTAACTGTTTAGACATTTACGGCGAAATTATTTTTCGACGGAAATCTAACGTAATACGTAGTACGTTAATACTCTATACACTGTGTGTATAGAGTGAATTCAGTGAATCAAAAATATAGATGGTTGAATTTGTATAGAAATACAATTTAATACCATTGAAATTTATAATAAAATCTCTATCGTTTCAATTTTACTCCATTGAATAAGAGATTTTCATTTTGATTTTATTTGTTCCATAATAAAGAAATAAATTGCAGCGGCGGTTATGAAGAGTATTGTGAGCATTAAAGTGGATTGAAATTGAAATATTTTGTGTGTTGAAATATTTGAGCAATCATATTACTTTTTTTTTGTATACACATACATACATATATAATGCTATTTAGTAAATACTTTCTTTGACTGATTTTAATGCTTTTTCGACGACCAACCACCTTTCAAATAAATAAGATTTTCATTCAAGTAATTGTGGTTCTTATAAATTGTATTTATATTAATCATTTTGCAAAATGGTGCATAGCATTTATATAACACATAGCATTTATCCACATAAATAAACACAACGAATTATATGTGCACTCGAATCATTTATGCACGTGAACTATTTATTATTGGGTATAATTCTTAAATGGTTTAATGTTTCACGGATATAAGAAGTGGCTACAGAAACTATGTAAATATGTGATCCAGGCAAAGGATGAAGTGACCAATAATTGTAAATAATATCAAATTTCATTCTACACAATTTTTATTATTTATCTGAGAATTCTAAATTTCTAGATTGAACTTTTATAGTGGTTATTTCCTTAAGAATAAAAGAAGTGGCTCCAAAAGCATATAAATTGATTACAGAACCGTATTAATATTCTTAGACAGGCAAAGGTAAATTTTTTGCAAATTAATCAGTTATCTTTTTAATTGGAAGGTATAGTAAAAATTAATCCATTATTTTCGCATTAAATCGAAGGTTTTATTTGGCATAGTTAGAATGATCTGAATTAGGTCGAATATGCACCGTTTTGTTCGATAACTTGTTGCCATTTTGAAGATAATTTCATAATGCCATTCTCATAGAAACCCTCGTCCCTACTGGCAAAAATCTGGGACAGTCGATTTTCACAAGCTTCTCTTCAGGCGAATTTTCCACCAGCAAAATCATTCGCCATAGACAGAAACAGATTGTAATTACTTGGTGCCAGGTCCGGACTATAAGGTGGATGCATAAGAACCTCTCAACCAAGCACCCGGAGCTTCTGGCGAGTCACTATCGATGTGTGTGGCCTGGCGTTGTCCTGATGGAACACAATTCCTCTCTTATTGGAAAGAGTTGGGCGATTGCTGCCTTCAGACGTTCCAATTGTTGACATTACAGGTCCGAATTAAGAAGAGTTTGGCCGTATGGGAGCAGCTCATAGTAAATGATTCCGTGCCAATCCCACCAAACACATAGCAAAACCTTCCTGACCGTCAGTCCTGGCTTGGCTACCATTTGCGCCGGCTCACCGCGATTCGACCACGACCGTTTTCGCTTGACGTTGTCGTAACTGACCCGTCGACGAATCTACGAAACCAAAATTGGACGTGATGGGCTGTTACAGTATAAGGACCATAAACACTATTCACATTTTCAGCCGTCTGGCTTGCGTTTTCGCCTTTATCGAAGAAAAACTGTAAATTATAGCGTATTTTCTCTTTACTGGTGTCCATCTTTGACGCGTGCTCAAACAATACTGAGTTAGGCAATCACAAAACTGCCTGAAAAGTGTATTTATTACGAAATTCTATCTAACGCCTTCTAGCGTATCCCGATCGCACTTATATAACGCGAGATACAGATTACTAAAGTCATCTATTGGAAAAATAATGGATTTCTATTTACTACACCTGATATTATAACTAAAAATCGATTTAGGCAAAAACCTCCTCAGTAAGGACTACCTATTTAGTTGACGACCCCCCCAAACGAAATAAGAACCATGATTTACAAATATACACCTGGAATGTCCGGTCCCGCTATATAGAAGGTGCCTCTATCTAGCTGTGTTTTTTCCACAACAGATTATCATTTCGCCTTCTGAGTACATAGTATATAAGACAATTTCATAGTAATATTGTGACCTACATCCACCACTTCTTTTACTAAAATCAACACATTTGTGTGCAGTACCTCCCCAATGCCTAATTCCTACTATGGATTTGACTGTCACCCAATCTTTTGACACTTTTCCAAGCCTCTGAGTAAATAAACTTCATCCAGTGACCAAAAAAATCTTCAAATACGTCTGTGATTTATTGTGCAAATACGGTATTCAAAATATAAGACTGATTTTCAGCTTTGAGGCTTCGAGTATAACTTGGTATTCTATAATATCGTCCACTCAAAAAGTCTATGGTATATTGAGTTTGTGTGTGAAAAATATACATAGAAATCACAATTTGAGTCTAACTAGCAATAACTGTCTGTCAGCCTCTCTGTCTACCCTTTCTATAGCGCTGAAGCTTGATATATTAATATTTTACTTGATATTTTACATAAAAATCAGATCTAGTTCTAGTAGAAAAGTATATATTCCCCTAATAATATATGTGTACAAGATATGTAAGTCATGGCATAAGATATCTAAGCTTTGGTATTACTAAAATTAAACTTTTAAAATTTTTTTATTTTTCACTTCTTGTGCAATTTTTTTTTTTTTTCAAAATGCTATATCTCTTTATTCGAAATTATGTGATACGAGTACCAACGTAGTAATGCAAACTTTTTAAAACATAGCATAAATATTTATTATTATTATTGTTATTTTTAAGTGCAAAATTTCTTCTTTACAATTACTAAGCTGTATATTTTTCAAAGGATTTTTCTTCTTCTTCTCTGTTATTTCTTTCTTTTGCATTTTACAATTTGGAAAAAAAAGTGTATATATAAAAGCGCATAAATAAAATCACAGCTAGAATCTCCCTAAAGGAAATGTGGTTACAGTTGTGATTTAGAGCAGTTAAAAAATGCTTTTTATATTTTCTCTTCTCTTTATGTTGTTGTTGTTCGCTTTCTTTGTCAGCCCAAGAATGAGAAGAAAAGCAACAAAACAAAAAAACAAAAAAAAATTACTACATTTGCATACATTTTAGCAACATTGTAATGCATATGCTGCTAGTGTCTTCACTAACATCACTTTTGTGATAACAATTATAACCTCAACACTCATTGTAGTTGTTAATTGCTGCAAGGTGAAGTGGTAAAAAGAACGTGTACACAATAAGACATGGCCAAAAAAAAAAAGAAAAGAGATTGCAAAAATTCTAAAAGTATCCTACATACCATAATAGTTGCTCAGCAGTGCTTGAGCAACAAAGAAAGAGTCGTCGTTTGCTCATTAAATTATTGCAACTTTGGTTTTTTTTTGTTTTAGGTTGTTGTTGTTGCTATTGTGAATACTTTTCTTTTTTGGGCCTGAAGTAATACGTAGAATATTCCTGATGAAAATAGGGTGAAAGCGACGGTTAAACTGATGTTTAGGGGGAAAGGAAGAAAGGAAGAAAATCTGTAAATTTATATTTAACACACTAAGCACTTTCTAGTCAAAATGTGAATATGCATTCACGTTGAAGTATTCACATAACAATTATCACTCTTTGATGCTTAGACAGGAAGAGAAATAGTTGAAAGCACTGCCAGCGGTAGTAATGGGAATGCACAAACTGAGAGCATCGAAATAGAAGCAATTGCAAAGAAAAATATAAAATCCAAAACAAAAGGAAATCATTTTGGGAATAGAATTGACTGTGGTCCTTTTGGCGAATAGAACAATTTAGAGGAAGGAACTAATGTTTGAGACTTTATTTTGATTACATTTTTCCTCATCTTTCTATTGTTCAATAAATTCATTTGCATATCATTGCATTGATTCATTTCTGATACCTTCATTCATATCAAATTGGCATTGTTTGCGTCAAATCGATTTGTTACCATATTTAACAATGCTAAAAATGGCAGGCAAACTATAGCAAAACAAAAATGTCCCTGTTTTACATCATCTTCTGCACTAGTCGCATTTGAATTCATATTTTTCATACTCCATTTCCCTTAATCAGTCTCTGTAAGTATACTGTGGAAGTAGAAGAAATAGAGTTTTCTTCTATATCAAAAAAAAAAATTACTGGTTCTATTTGTCTTTGTGTAAGCATGTGTATTTGAGGAATTTTCAGAATTTGCAGCATTCAGAAAGAATAAAAAACTCTTATTCCCAACAATTGCAACATCGTGTAACAGCATTCAAACGCCAATTGGAACTAGAAAACAAATGCTACTTGCCTTTACAGCAATGAAATAAGAAAATGCGATTGCAAATGAAAATCTGACAAATATTTACACTTTTACTTTTTTTCGTTTTTACTACACTAACAACATTTTTTTTTTGCATGAGGAATATTTCTATATACAATTCTTTGGTGAAAGGGAGAAAAGGGTGTATAGAGCAGCACAGAGGGACAAAAATAGAGTAGGCAACCACTAGAAATGCAAAAAAAAAAATGCCTATGATTTTTTTTTGCGTTAATGGTTCATTATTGCAATATCACAGATAATAAATATGCACCCAAACAACCCCACATACACATTTAACGTATTATCATATGTCACAATGAGATTCATAAACATTTGCTGCTATATAATTGTCATTGCCACCACAAAACCATATTTGACAGTGCAGAAAGACAATGACATACTTACATATTTTTATGCCTTGAACATTTGGCGCCGCCAATTTTCTCTAGTTGTGTCACTGTAGTCTGTCGTTGGAGTAAAATATTGGTCAAGTCTGTATGTGTAAGGGTTGCGTGTGTGTGTATGAAGAAAAAAGAAAAACAATGAAATGGACGAAATATGAAACCAAAAAACAAAACAAAAAATAACGCCATTGACTAAAGTGACCTAATTAATTTTATGATTACGGATGCTATAATATTAAGTTGTTTTATTTAATTCCAATAAAATTTTCTATTTCTAAAAATCAATCATAAAGTCGAAATGAGCATAATTGACCATAGCATGTTTTGCGATATTTTCTGAAAATTTCTTTAAATGATCTTGGTAAAAATGTCCTTAAACATATTTTCAAATGAAGAAATAAAGAAAATAATGTCAATGGAAATTAGATACGGCAACATCGTTACCATGTTAAATCCCAGCCGTAATATATATATATATATATATATATATATATATATATATATATATATATAAATATATATATATATATATATATATATATAAATATATATATATATATATATATAATATATATATATATATATATATATATATATATATATATATATATATATATATATATAATATATATATATATATATATATATATATATATATATATACATATATATATATATATATATATATATATATATATATATATATATATATATATATATATATATATATATATATAGCAAATCCCATTTTTTTAAGTTCATTCTCATTTTCTCTATATCTGCTCTTATCCTAGCGTATTCAGTAAAAATGCATATGGCTCTGTAATGGTACGTGTTTTTTTTTTTTTGGTTGACTTTATTTATCATTTTGATAATATTTTTTTCCCAATTTGTCCATCACATCATGCATTTTCAATATTACAATTTTTTTTGTCGCGTTTTTAAATCTATTACGCCGTATATGCTTTTATAATTGATGGCTACAATTTTTTGCATAAATTGATTTACAACATTTTGTTGCAATTTATAGTATCAGATAGTAGTAGTAGTAGTAGTAGTACTAGTAGTAGCAGTAGCTGTAATACAATATACAAAGAAAGGTGAAAGGTTGTTGTATGTAATTGTTCTCTTTTGTTTTTTTTTGAAATCTTTTTGTAAAATAGAATAAATCAAAATCCATTTGTGCTACATAGGTTTTTGTTTTCGTTGCATTTGTTCGTGTTCTAATTGTTTTTTACACTACCTATTGTTCCCATTGCTGCGTTGTTAATTGGCTTAATGTATTAAATGTTGGGAGGAAAAAAAATTTCCATGTAGTTTTGCATTGATAATGTAGTCCAAATGTATTTGAACAAGTATGCTTGTGCGTATACGAACATGCGAAAAAAAATGTTATGTGAAATCATGCATATTATTGCATCAATTGAACTGTGCAACTTAAAAGGTTTACCTGTCACTAAAATAAAAATCAAATAAAAATTAATGAAAACAAGAACGAAACAATTTTGCATGACATTCCATTGTTCATGCTTGATGAAATATGCGTTGGTTGTTTTTTTAAAATCTTTCTTTTTTTTTGTTTTTGTTTTTTTTTTACCATAAAAGCTTTTATCATAATAGTATATGCTATATGTAGGTTGCAAATAACTAATACCATTGTTGCAATATATAGAAGTTTCGCACCATTTTGTTGTTATAATTTTGACAGAAAAAAAATGCACTAAAAAATTACTATTTCTCATATTCGGAAAACATTTTTAAAGAGTGTTCCGTACATGAGAACAAGTGTATGTTATTTAATAATTTTCTTTAGAGAATCTCTTGCACATTTATATTTTACTGAAATTTGGTAAAATTGTTCACTAAACTGATACTGCTTGTATTCAAGAATGATAGAACAGAAGATTGCGCCCATTAGAGTGGATTTTTTTGGTTGTGACGTAATAGTAGTTCAGCTGCGAGTGAAAATAACAAAATGGCGAAAAATGGAAAAGCAAAATCATTTAGATCATTATATTAAACTACATTCAAACAGTCAACGGTATATTAAGTTTGTGCTTTTGTTTGTTACGTATATATATTATTAATTAGAATTACGATATGAGTCGATTTAGACACGTACCTCTGCCCTTTCCCTGCCACAATAACTATCGCAATTAAAGAGAATTGGCACACGAGATTATTTTTGTGTAGAAAATACACGAACTCAGAAATAGACAAATTCGAATGGTAAATACGCCTACCTCCCATACAAAAGTATGTTGTTGCATGAGTATTTTTACTCTCTGCGCAGAAAAATACATGGATATTGAACTAAATCTTGGTATGTTTAGTGTTTGTGATCACAAAATTGTTATAGTAGAATATAAATGTAATGGAGTGAAAAACACAACTACCTCCCATACAAAATTATGTTTTTGAACGTATATTTTCAACTTTTTCAAACGTAAGTAAAAAGCTATCGCAGTAAAACTCAGTTTATATAGTTTTTCTGATCATAGAATTAATACAGTTAAAAATGAGCATAGTCCAATGAAAACTACACCTACATCCAGTACAAAAATATATTTTCAAATGTATAATTTCACACTTTTCGAACATCAGTATAAAGATATCACACTAAAACTTGATGTGTGAAGTTTGATGGATGACGGAAATGATATAATATAAAATGAACGCAATCCAACAAAAATTACGCTTGCCTTCCATACAAAATGATGTTATTGAATGTATGATTTCACTTTTCGGATGCGAAGGTATATAGTTATAAAGCTGAACCTCAACACACATAATTTCATGGATAATCTTATTTGAAAATAGTCTGCATCGGATAAAAACCAAACGTACCTCCCATATAAACTTACGCTTCTCTATTGGCGTTATTTGATGAAAATCACATGTATCTCTAGTACAAAAGTAATGTTTTCTTTGAAAATATATATTTCTATCTGTTATGGTTTAAGGTATCAAAACTTCCGTATTATCAAAATTAAGCCCTGAAAACATTTGTTTTTCATAGATCAATTTCGTAGATGCCCCTTTACAATTTTCAAGTGTAACAAAAAAAAAAAAAAAAAAAAAAAACTCTTTCATTGTTATAACATTTATT